>UELV01048720.1:1145-16423 GCA_900490015.1 Megastigmus stigmatizans
GCCTAGCTGAGCAGCATTTCCATTCTTATGAAGAAGTCAAAGAATGGATCGATTTGTGGATCGCCTCAAAAGACGCATCGTTTTTTCGAGATGGTATCCGACAATTGCCCGAAAGATGGCAAAAAGTAGTGGCTAGTGACGGACAGTACTTTGAATCATAAACAGCTAATCACTTTTTCAGAATAAAGCCTCAAATTTTCGAAAAAATCGGCGGAAGCAAAGTTGTGCACCTAATACATTACCAAAAACAATTTATTTAACATATAACGATTTATAGATACGAGTCGTGGTTAAATTTTCTAGTTACAAAATTTTATACTTCTATAATCGTTACAAATTTATTATTAAATAAAATAATTGAAATTAATTACATATTAAATACATTTAAAATGCTTAACGTGCGCGTAGCGTGCATTATACAACTATGATGACAGCACCAATGAAGGAACAGTCACTAGTGAATGGACACTATTTTCAAAAATGTAACTGTTATTTTGCAAGACTTCTTTTGCTTGATTTATAATTATTTTTTCTGAAAGTTTGAGTATTTTCTTATGATTTCATGTACTGTACATTCATACTTTAACGATTGAATTCGTATAAAAAATTATAATTTATAAGCATTTCAAAGTTTTTTACACCAGTACATGGGCATTCAATTCAACACTTACATTCACTGGTGTTTTTGGATACTTTATCTCTAGGTACTTATTAATTTAGATGCTCTGATTTCTTTAACTGAAAAAAATATTTTTATTCGTATGTTTAATTAATATTTTATATCATTATTCAGTAAAAATAATGCTAATATTGTAAAGAATCGAAATAGTGAATTTAAAAAATTTGTTAAGCGTGCATTCATTATGGTATACCTATTCAATTAAAATAAGTAAAATATTATTTGTCGAAAAAATATCAAATTAAAAGCTTTCTTGTAAAGCATCTATACCGACAAAAGATTCCTGTTTTACCATATCAATTTGCTATCACCCATTTTATAAAGTTCTAAATTATAATACGAAATTATTTAATCTCTAATAAATTATTTGTTAAATTAATCTTTAATATTTACTAAAAAAATATTATTATTTAATTATTATTTATAATTTATTTACGGGATATAAAAGGGTTCTATTACATTATAAACCGTAATTCTCATTATCAATTTCATATACTTTTATTTTTTATGATTAGCAGATATTTTTATATTTACAAAATTGCAAGTGTACTAAAAAAACTTTTTTTATGCCTAAATGAAATTTTTATATTGAGAAATGTATGTATTTTAGGAAAAACTATATTTTAATATTAAAAACAGTAATTTTATTTTTTTAATCATTATATACTATTTATAAAGAAATTAATAAATCTAAAAATGTAGAAAAAAGATCTGAATAAACAGCAAAATATCAGTGAGGTAAAGTAGGAATCTGCAGTTCGCAGTACAACGCAACCTCAAATCGATAATGCTGCTGAGTCACTGCAGACTTCTAATCTTTAATAAAGTTATATAATAATCTTGTACAATCAAAAAATTCATAAAATTATCTTTCTAAATGTTTTTTACTCATTCCTAATAATTTATTAAAAATTTTCGTTTATATAGCAATGAAATAGAATAAATAATACAACAAAATGTTTGGTAAAATGTTTATTAATTTAAATTAATCATCATTTTAAAAATATATCTAGTTTTGAATTGTAGATAGATCGTTTTAAAAAATGAATATAATGTATTTAAATCTCTTATCTTAGATAGCTTAATTTTGTTAATAATTTTACATTAAAATTAAATTACATAATGAAACAATAATAATTAGTATTTTAATTGATTTATTGTTTTTAATTTATCTTTAAGTGAAAACTCGGAAAACTATTTAAACAAAATGCACAATGGAAATTTGAAAATTTATATTCAATGTTATAGAATAAATTTATAAATAAATAATTTCCTTTTAAATTTACAATAAAATTCGAGCAGTGTGAAAGCAAAAATATAAACCATAAAACTAATTTTTCCTAAATTTATCACTTAATTTTTTTACGATATGATGATAATTTGCAGTAACAAACAGTTTATTACCTTAATAAACAATAAATTATTAAATTTGTAAAAAAGAATTAAACTAGGTAAGAGGAATGGCATGATATTCCGAAAAAAAAAGAGAAAAAAAAAATTCGCTGCGGACAGGATTCGAACCTGTGCGGGCATAGCCCATCAGATTTCGAGTCTGACTCCTTAACCACTCGGACACCGCAGCTGCTTGACGGCACAACACTTGTCGACGATGCAGCTCTACAGCCTCTGCCTACGCTATCCAACGATTTTTGACTACTTCACTGTTTCAAATAGAAATGGATTACAGACAAATATCAAGGCCTGCTTATGCAATTAACCAATTTCATCAAGTCTTTGTGCTCGAGCTCTCTTTAGGCTTCATAAAATCATGAAAAAAATAGTATACTACTAATATTTTATTAAACTCTCTACTGTAATTACAATTGAAAATTGGTAACTAAAAACATTTTTAATAAAATATTAATTACAAATAAATAAATAATATTATTTTTAAAAAAATTTTAAATAAAATTACTAATAAAATTACAATAAAGTCATGATGAAATATGACTGATCGGTGATCAGAGCCTGATCAGGTTCATAAATAAACTGATAAAATTAAGATTGTAGCGTTTAGATAATATATATTATGTTCATTTATATAAAATACACTCATACTTTTGTAATACTTATATAAAGTAGCTAAACAATTTAGCGTATTTAGATTTTCCTATTCTATTGTACCTATGATATTAATTTTTTTTATTTTTAAAGAAATATTAAAATAATATAAATATATAAACAATTAATGATTAATCATTTTTAACTTTAATTAAAATATTGAATTATTAATAATTAATATGATTCTCAAGAAGTATCATTGTTCATTCTTTACTTAATTTTGCATAATATTTTATAGAGATGTTTATCGTACATTATTCATATTTCAATAGTTATTTTACATATGAGTCAAAACCATCAATATATTCACATATCTATATATTCTTTAGCAAGAGAATGATATATTATTAGATTAGATTATTATTAATTCAATTGTTTTAATAAATTTAAGATTGAAATAAGTTGCATTGCTCAACATTAATTCTCTTTTAAATACACTGTTTCTTGAAATCGTCCAGTATATAATACTTATTATTTAAATATTAGCTGCAGCATCAATGAAATCAATATACGATCCCTGGAAATAATTTACTAATTATTTAAACAAAAAAAAAGGACGTTAAGCCGCGGTACGATACTCTTGACAACAATATTGCTGAGCATCCATACACTGAGACTGATCTATAATTGTGAATTACAGGCGCGGTTCGTCCAGCCTGTCACGTCCAGGGTCCTCACTGCACCTCTCAGCCCTGCATGCACTCCGGCCATTGTCTTGAGGGATGGAACAGATTCCACTGCGATTGCACGGGAACGCCTTTTACCGGCGCCACCTGCGGCAAGGGTAAGCGAACAAACATCGACAGCCGTATAGAGCATATCGAATGTCGCTTAGCTCAGCGCGCGATTAGATCACAGACGCCCGATAAAAAAAAAGCAGCTCAACGCGCGCAGCGTGTGTACATTGTATATACTTGCCGTTCAGCGCGGGGAGCTGAGCCGCGACGCGCGAGTTTTTCATATATATACACAATAAAAGAGCCTCGCAGCTATCGCGCATGCACCCCGCGACAGCCCTTGTGTATAGTCTCTCCTCCGGCGGCTTATCGATCAACTCTATACAGAATATCCCCCATAAAATTGCTCTCCTTCTAACCCCTTCGCGAACTTGATCTTGCTCTTATGCGCCAAGTGTACCGAAAGTCTGGAAACTTTCGATATCGAGCTACCTTAGCCAGAGTCTCGGGGCTATATAACTTTGAATACAAGAGCGCGGTGTACAGAGCCTTTGAAAAATCGATTAGTTGCCGGCTCTGTCTGTTTGACATTGGATTGGGATGATAAAAAAGTCCATCGAGAGCTATATCAATATTTGGAATGCGAATCCATAGTTTTTAAATTAAATTTCACCTGACAATTTTTCACCGCGCTGGAATATATCTTTTCATTTTCAATTACATGCTTCTTTGGCATCGAAAAGTGCATTATCGTATCGTCGGCTCAGTAATAAAGCCTCTATCTCTAATTTTAATTTGGAAAAGGCTTATATCTCGAAAACACTTTTTTTCCTTTCACGGAAATTAGTTTTTGTTCGTAAAAATGCCAAAGAAAGTAAGTTTTTTTTTTTTTTCATTTAAGTCTATACTTTAGACTGAGATCGTAAAATGTTAATATCAAATTTTTTATAAGATTTCATATTTATGGAATTTCTACTTACTTAAATTTGAAAATTACGTATAATTTATTAATTATAATTTGTTATGCAAATAAAGATATATTTTAACATGTGTGACGACACAATGGAATCATTTTTAACTGTGTATATTTACTCAACTTTTTGTTAAATCGAAGTAAAGTTTAGTTAAGAAGAGTGTCTAAACTTTTTTAATCTAAGCAACCAAAATATGACATAAAAAAGATTATGCAAATCATGGATATGTAAAAATTTGAGCAACATCTAAGTACGAACCTTTGCGAATATAATTACCGACATTTATAGATTCATACTATTTTCCTCCGATTTTTAATATTTCAACATTTTTCAAGTTAAACGCTACTTTCGAAATAAGCTAGAATGATATTCAACATTTAAAGTGTATAACCATACCTATATATTAATAACCAAACCGAATTTTTATGAAACTGCCAAAACTGCCAATATCTGAAACTAAACTCGTAGTACATCATTGAAACCTTTTTTATAAAGGTATTACAAGCCTCAGACTAATCAAGCTAGAGACGTTATAATGTTTTCCACAGAATCTATGTATATATGCATACATGTATATACATAGCTAAATAAATATTTGTTTGATTACATATAAGTGAAAATAAATGATTACTTTAGAGCATGCGTGCGATACTGGAAAATATTCCTACCTTACCGACTGCAATAACTCACATATCTATTAAAATACATATACAGAGATAAGTTTTGGAAGAAACTTTTTATCAGCACCTGGCAAAGTGTATCACCATTATTTATATTCATTTTCAAGACGATTCGTCAATAATGTCAATACGAAAAAAGGTCGAGGAAACGTGACTCTACAAAAATCTCTACAAATTATATAAATAAAATTTACGAATAATTGAGTTGCATAATTCTTATACGTGATTCTGGAGGTGTTAAAGATAATTCATTCCAATTTAAATATAAAGCAATAGATATCGACTATTATTGATGATCCGTCGAGTCGAGTTCGCACGCGTGGTCTGCTTGGCGTATTAAATTGCACGATGGTAAGGTAGGGAAATGTTCAATTCTCGCACACCTAATAATAAAAAATCATAAAATATTTCTTTATTCTAATCAAGATCTCTTCCAAACTTATTCAAACTAATGTTTTATTTGAATTTAATATATTTATACTTTTTTCGGGGTTTCGTTGATTATAATTGTCGCACCTTTCCCAGTTGAAGCTTGTACTTTAAATTTGCATCGAATGCGAAATAATACTGTATTTGACTTGGTTGAGGCCTCATTTAATAGAGCTGTTCAATATAATATGCTTGTGTGCGTGTATGTGTACATAGACGCGTCGACGCTGTACTTGAACGGGTCGCAGCAGATGACAGCTCTGATGCCAGAGGACTCGAAGACTCAAGCCGAGGAGTTGGTCGTGAGATTCAAGACGACTAAGCCGAGAGGACTGCTGCTGGCGACGAGTCTCGAGAATAGCGTGGATCGCTTGCAAATCTCGCTCGAGGACGGGAGCGCTAAGGCTCTCATACACATCGACCATCAAGAAAAGGTGCGTTTCATGCACTCCCTTATATACATATATATATTTTCTCGATATTTCCCGTAATTAAAAGATATATTAGGATCCTCCCGTAAGGGTTAAAGTGGAGATGAGAGTTGGCTGTACAGGAACAAATGAGCGCCGAAAGAAAAGAGAGTGGGAGGGGCGGGGGGGGGGGGGATAAGTTATAAGGGGAAAAGAAGTGATTTCAGTTGCGGATTGCCGAGTGAAATATATCTTGGGCTGGAGGGAGGAGAGTTCGGGGAAGATAGTAGGGAGAGCTGCTGCAAGAGCGGAAACTGCGAAGCGGAGAGCAAAAGAGAGAGAGAGAGAAGAGTAGTAGATTAGAGATCGGGCATCTGCGGGAGCTATGGGTGGAGTGTACCGTGGAGGCGAGGCATTAGCGGCTTGCACACGGGCTCCCCCTCCCCCCGCCCCGGCAGCTAATTTGCGAGAATGTTTCAATCCTGGTGCTACACGGCCAGCCCGACCAGTCCGATAATTGAACGGAATAATTAATACGGGAAATGCACTATCGCGATTAGTGCGCATACGGGGAGAGGGGGGAAGAGGGAACGAGCCTGCGCTGCATTCCGATCCTCGGTACATAATAAAGCAGCAGCACCGAGTCAATTGTATATACCACCGGTGAGAGCTGTTTCATTCTTTTCTATACCACCGGCGCGCAGTCGATAAACCGAGATAGAGTTCGCGTTCCCGTCGCTCATCTCCGCGACGGAATTGACTCCGGTGCTGGCGGGCGTGTTGTATTATATCTATCAGATGATAGCGCGACTGTCCGCGGATGTCTATATACATATATATAAAAACGTACGTGCAGACGCACAAATCGAAACGTGACTATCGTCGGACGTGCATTTCTGCACTGATGCTCGTCACGCGCGATTCTCTCTGGTTATATATATATATATATTCGATATGTCGAATATCCAGATCCAATTTCAAATTTCGAAAATTTATCAGATTCTTTTTGTATACGACTTGAGGTCGAATTCCTCCGGAAGATCCTTCGATCTAGTAATACAGCTGTCACCTTATATGTTTCGGATCGAGAATAAATTTTATATTTATTTGTGTAAGATACTATTATCGGATATTCGTTTTAAAATATATAATTTACTTAAAATATAATAAAGAAACTGGCGGTCCCCCCATTTATATTACTTGTTCGTCATTTATATTCGTCATCACCTGGTCCCTCGCCACTGTACACTTTATTTGTGATTGAGCGTCACGGTGTCGAATTTCCCGTTATAGTATACTACACGGCAAATCCACAAGTATGTTAACACGTATCTGTCACACAGATTTTACATTGCGTTTGGGTGTGTGTTACATTCCTATTAAACATATAGGCAACAAACTTCCCAGCAGTGTGTAAAATCTGCATGATACAAACGTGTATAGATTTTATACACTTGGATTTACAGTGTAATAGAAAACGAAGCTATAAGAGGAAGTAGATCCAGTGTTCGGCGTTCGATGTCGACAGGGCTGAAATTCCACAGGCCGCAGTCACCACCGCAGCTTTCCCTCGCTCCTACACATATAAGTATATACTATAATACGCTCTTCCATTCTCGCTCAGTCGCGCGCTGCATCACGAGCTTTCGACAGAAGCAAAGCGCGCTTGCGCTTGCGCCACACCCATTATGCCGCCAGCCCTCGAATAATTTTCCCTCGTTCATAATGCGATTCTATTATAGAAAACAAAAGCCCCGTGGCGCTGGTCGATTGTTTATACGAGCTGCTGCTGCTGCAGAGATAAGCGGCGCGAACGAAAGCGCGAGAGAGAGAGAGCGCGGCTGCTCGGCCGTACATACCGCTGCACTGCACGCGCCTGAGTTATATATACACCGAAGCGGGCGCTGGAGGCCCGGCGTGACTAATGGATCGGCATTATGCTCTGGTTAATGAGCGAGAGCGCGACGATCGGAACTGCTGCACAGCCGCGGGATTTATTGGGCTCGAGCGCGGCGAACTGCGAAGTTTGGGACCGATTAACGCGAGGCCCGCTTGCGCGAAGAGACTCATAATATATGGAGGGCTGTGTGTCCCGGTTGCGTAGTCCAGAGCCGCGTCAGACGATCGCTCGGGAATCTATTATAAGCTGGAAAGAACGGCGGAAGGTCGCGCGCGCCGCGATTGAGTAGCTGCCAAGTATTATGGGTCCATAGTGGCACTGCGAACTCCGGTAGAATTGTATATCTCGAGAATCGGTCATGATGAACTTTTCTTGCTTTGCTCGGGCGAAAAACGTCTCATTCGCTAAAGAAACAACTTTCCCACCCGTGTTGGAAAGTTGACTATTTCATTCCAACTATTTGTCTTCATTCCTGCGGAGTTTTCATTTCATAAAACGTTTTGCAAATATCTGTATACGGCCGATGTAATAAAACGTATAATATATATATATTTGGTAAAAGAATTGGAAATTATATAGTCCGAAAAAGATATACTCTATGTATAATTTCGACTACTATAATTTTTCCCGATAAATTCTAATATATATATATATATATAGAATATTCATTTCTGCGTTTATACGTATAAACTATATTAATCCCCTATAGATTAAACTATATAACGTTAATTCACTGTTGAGGTATTTTGCTCGTCCTCCATTTTTCACCCTAAGTTGTATATTCAGTCGATCGTATGAGGAACAATTTTGGATACGCAATGGATGATAAAATTAAATTAAAAAACTGCGTAAAATTACTACTTTGGCGACGTTTCGTCAGCATGGTTCGCTGACCTCTTCAGGCTATATATTTCAACACACAAGATACAAAAATTTTTTTACAATATTGCTTGCAACCAAAAACACAAATTTTAACGTACGCGCATATATACAGTATCATTCTATATATACGCCGTTTTCTCAGTCACGTAAAAAGACTATCAATTTTTATTAACGTTCATCTTTTTTTTTCAATGCTCGGAGCAAAAGCCGATCGCTCTCCCCTCCTGCCTCTCCGACCGCTCAGTGCAACGAGCAGCCTAACATGTCAGGCTGCTCATGTGGCATATCGGCGGCCAATCACTGCTCGCGGCGCGAGAAATCAGAGCGTTTAAAAAGCGCGACTCTCACGCAAAACGGGACCTATTTCGACTTGGGAACGCTGCCAGAGCGCTACTCGCTCAGGCCCAGCATCTTACCCGGCAAACGGCTCCTGCCGAGTCGCGACTCCATCGCACAGGCAAGACTCGCAACTGACGTCCTTACCAAGGGCCGAGTGAGCACTCGCCCAGGCAAAAAGGAACCGATACTTCCCTCGCTCAAAGCGGCCCTTCCGCTCGTGCGTCAGGGAAGCGAAGTTGCGAGATAATCCTGGACGGGTAAGCCTGAGTAAAAAAAAGGGCAATCCGGAAATCGTCGGGTTAGTAATTTATTTCGATGACGCGCGAAACCGTCGAAACAATCGCGAACTAACACTATAGTGCTCTATCGAGAGACATAAGTCTCACCTCACACTTACAAAGGCACGTCTAGAGTAATACGAAAAATAAAACGATACCGTCGCGCTAATCAGATTTTGTAAAGGTATATAATTCTATGAGTTGATCAGCTCTTGGAACTTGGTCTAGAATTCGATGGAATAAGAAGAGTAGTACATTTGATGACAATATGAATATTTAAAAAGAAACGGCTATTTATTATAACTTTAATTTACTTAAAAGTGGTTTGTAAATATTACCAAGAAACTGAATGTCTTCTTTTTTATTGATGGTATTTTTGCAGCAATTAATGTAAATCATTTCAAAAATTAGTCTTTTTTATAATCTGCTTCTCTGTCTAATATTATTGTATTGTTAAAATCGAATTCATGGTTATATTGCATTGCATGTTGAGCAACTACTGTATTTTTATTCACACTCTTCTTATGTTCTCCAATTCTATCTGACAATGACTGTTTTGTTTCACCTACGTATGATGCAGGACAATCTTTACATGAAAATTTGTATACAACTCCGGTGTTATCCCATTTTCTCGTTGGATCTTTTCCAAGTACAATAAATTCTTTCAAGGATTTTTTGATGATTGGAATCGTGTGTATTTTAAACTTTTTCAGATACGTTGTCAGTTTGTCAAAAATATTTTTATAGAAAGGTATACATATTTTAGGTTGATGTGTATATACCGTGTTTTGTTTGTTAGTTTTTTATTATCATTATCCAATTTAATTTTGTGCAATCTTTTACTAATGAATTTATTAGTAAAAGATTTCTGATAATTTTTCTTTAAAAGTTGATCCCGAACAATGTTAATATTCGTATTATGGTATTTTTTGTGAGACAATTGAATCGCTCTATCTATAAGATTATATACTACATTTACTTTTTGTTGGTATGGATGACCTGAGTGGAAGTTTAAAATTCTGTCAGATATTGTAGGTTTTTGAAACCAATTTGTAATTATAATATTATTCTGTTTTATTAGTGTAATGTCTAAAAAATTGATTTGATCATTTTTTTCCAATTCAAATGTGAATTTTACTTTCTCATTGTAACTGTTGAAAATTTGTAAGACTAAGTCAAAATGTTTTTTATCAATACATAAAATATTACAGATATGTAGATGACACGATTTGCAGCAAAAATACCATCAATAAAAAAAGAAGACATTCAGTTTCTTAGTAATATTTACAAACCACTTTTAAGTAAATTAAAGTTATAATAAATAGCCGTTTCTTTTTAAATATTCATATTGTCATCAAATGTTATTCTGTCTCTTCTTATTCTATCGAATTTTAGACCAAGTTCCAAGAATTGATTAACTCATAGAATTATATACCTTTACAAAATCTGCTTAGCACGACGGTATCGTTTTATTTTTCGTATTACTCTAGACGTGCCTTTGTAAGTGTGAGGTGAGAAGAGGTCAGCGAACCATGCTGACGAAACGTCGCCAAAATAGTAATTTTACGCAGTTTTTTTATTTAATTTTACCATCCACTGCGTATCCAAAATTGTTCCTCATAATATCGACTGAATATACAACTTAGAGTATATAACGTTAAGTTTATAGTGCACGGCGCGCGCTCGTCAAATAAATCAAAGTAATCAAAGCGCACGCTTATGGGATATCCGACTATGGCTTATCAAACATATGCTATCGCCACGGATTGAAAAATGTTGCATGCGCCGGGGCAAACGAGTGTATCTATATATACTCTGTATATACTCTCTACTATATATATATACTCTGGCTGAGTATATATAACAATATATATACTCTGGCCATCGGTGCGAATTTTACCATATATAGCAAAAGGAGAAAATGGTTCTTGCGCTCACGCGCACTACACGCGTATATATACACGTATAAATGGAGAAATTCGATCGAGCTACTTAAAATGATGTTTGGTGCGCGCGCGCGTGCGTGAATGCGTCAGCATTAGCTCCGCGAGATAAAACTAATGCCGCGACTAGCGTATACTCTCGCTCGCGTTTGATCAAGCCCCTATATATAAATCCCGACTCGACTCGTGTGTCCGAGCCATATCCATATAGAGCGCATCGGGCAGCAACAGCACCAGCTCGCGTTGTACAAATGCGCGATCGTTGCGTAGCGTTACTTTTACCATCGTCAATAATGGATGCTGCAGCCGCGCTGCAAGGGTTTTATCGCGATAACACCTCTTTTCTCCCCTGCTGGTGGTAATACCGACATATATAAATATATTCGTCGATTCGCTCGGACACGCGGGAATCGCCTTTTCTCTCGTCCATTACACAGTCTACTAATTCTTTTCGCGGAATCCGCTGCATTCACTCTCGACGCTCCATAATAATCTCTTTCTCTCTCACGAGCCGCAATATAATCTTGCCGTGCGCGCCAATATATTTATGCGCGGCCCTGAGGTGCTATTATTATTCATCGGCCCGCAACCTAAATCCAAAATTAATTGTGCGAAAGCTCGACTACTGCATCGGCAGCCTGTATACATACAAGCAGCGCGGCGACAGCGATAATGATTGCGCGCGCGAATTAACACTCGTATTCTGGGCTGCCCCCGAGCCCGACGTCGTGCGCGCCCGAATTGAATGAGCACTAAAGTATATGGCGCGGCCCCGTTATGCATAATTGTTTCGATAATTTAATTACGTCCCACCTCTCGCTCTTTATTTCTCTCTCTCTCCCTCTATATATATATATATACGCATTTTCGATTTAGCTCGACCTACCATCCCGATTTGCTACTCGACTTTTGTGGCTTCGCGAAAATGTTTTATACTCATATACATTTTTCACAATTTCACAGCAGCGATATTCCCGCGCAGTTATTTGGGAAGATATAAAAAAAGTTGTCCGCTACGCGCTCAATTTGCGAGCATTAAAAGGAGTTTAGCATATGGAATAGCGGCTGATATACATATGATGTTTATCGGTGGAAGTACCGCGGGAATTCCAAAAATCGTTTTACATATTCATAATGTGGAGAAATTTCGCTAATCGCGCACGTGCGCGTATAATTAGCGCGAAGGACTTTAAAAAGTGAATTTGAAATTTCCGTAAAATCTGCGTTTTCCATAATGCGTTCGCTTTGCAATAATACGTACTTACGATTATCATTATCATCGAGTTCTAAATGCGCGCGCATAATTTTTGCATTTTCAATAATCCCATTCTGAAGTTACTATAACATAATCTCCATATGAATGAAAATGATGAATTCGTTGTACAGTTTTTCGATGTTAGAATAAACCATATTTAAAGAATACGACTCAATATGATTTATCCCTATATTAATGGCATCAAGTTGAAATTGCTAATATTCAATTATAAAAAGACAATTGTCCCATGCAATTGTTGAAGATTCCTCTGATGTACAAACTGTGTGCTGCAAATTTTTCAGGTGATCATTGCTGGCCAGGGTCTAAACGACGACATGTGGCATACTCTGAGATTCTCCCGGAGAGCTAATTCTATCAAGTTCCAAGTGGACGACGAAGCTCCGATAAGAGGTAAACCCTATATCAATTCTCAATCGAGTATATTTATCTGGAACGTTCGATTATCATCAATATACACAGTCCTAAACATATACACATTTTATTTTACGTCCATGTAGCCTTGTAGAGTAACAAACGTATGTATAAAAGATGTATACGATACAGAGGCGTTACAGATACAGCGTGCAGTGTTGTCGCGAGATCAGCCGACTGTTGTATACCTACTTTGACTCATTGAACGCTGTTTTATTATGTGATTCCCGGGCAGATAAAGGCTTACAAACTGCACCGATAAATAAATAGCTGTTATACAGCTACGATCATTTGAATGAAAATCAGTGCGCAAACGTGCCGATCATTATTCCTGTTGAACAATGAAACACAAATCTGTTTTAACATGGACATTCCTTTTTTTTCTCCTTTTCTTTTTTAATTATCGCTGTCATCGTTTTTAAATGGTTTTGCAATTATGAGCTGTTTACATTTGAATTTCCAATTAACTGAGGCGAAAACAACTTGTTTATCAGTAAAATATACCTGGAAAATTATTTGATTACGGTGCAGAGTACGTACGACTAATTGGTCGAGTTGTATACAAAAGTAAGTTTTTGATAAATGAAAGTTGTCGGGTTAGTTACGCTTCAATCATCTAACGTAATTAATGTGAAATATAGATAATATTTAGCTTGCATAAATATTATGCACTTTGAAAATGAAGTACTTCTGTATAATTGAAAAAAAGTCATTTCGCGATAAGGTAATTATATAATTTCGAAATAATTTTAAAGCCTTAATATTTAATCTTTATTATAAATCATCCGCTTTTATCGAATAAATCAAGTGATTCTATAATTTGTAACAACGATGAAACACAGGGTGAATCGCGTATAGTAATTAGAGTGAAAGGTATATACCATATCGCGTGTCTTATCAAATTCTTTTACCAAACTTTGGCAGAATTCGAAACGCGTATACGAAGATGAGCTACTGGTTCATGTGCATACATAGCCAATCACTTTTATTTATTGGAACCTTTTCGGGTCAACTTCACCAGCGGCGGAGGAGCTTCAAAGCTTTTGTATATATCTCTGACCCGATGCACACGCGAGAGAGAGAGAGGGACTCGAGAGGCCAGTGAAATTCAAATATTTCAAAAGCTCGCCTTATCGCGATATATACAGCAAAGGAAAAGCCCGAGTGTCCACACTATATGCCTCTATCCTCGCGTAAAAATAAAATCCCCAACCCTGCGCGTATATCTCGCGTCCCATTCAATCCCGAATTTTCTCTTTCGATAATTGGCAATTCACATCGCGATTGTCGTGCGCTTTCATTCGTTCCGGATAGCGACGATAAATATATAATATCAAATCGTGACATGGGGGACGGACCGAGATTTGAGCTAAAGTCCGAATGAAATTTATACGCAAAACGTTTCTAATAATAATTATACGAAACTGGTGATCACCGTCGTCGTCGTCGTCGTCGTCTCTCTCTCTCTCTCTCGCTCTCTCTCTCCCCTGGATAATTGAAACTCAAATAATAAAATCGTTGCAATCTCGCGAGTTTGTGCAGCTCTCTAGCGGCGGACGAAACTTTGTTTCAGCATACGTGTCATATATACGGGCAATTTTATATATACATAGCTAGTTTTGGTTTGAGGAAATCGTTAATTTGCCGCGCGATAAAGTCATTTTCCGCCCGCGCCCCGACAGTATAAACTTTTTGCTAATTAAGTCTAATTAGTCGTCCTGTACAAATTAGCGCGCTCTTCAACTTTTCCGCAAAATCCTCAAAATTCGTATATGAATTATACATATACAGTTATAGTAATTTGAGCAATAGCGGAAAGGTTATATGATACACATCCCACCCACGATAGCTTCAACTTTTATATATAATATACACAACCCGCATTGAAATAGAGATTAGGAAAAAATTCACGGTTTTTCATCCCAATATATATCGTTGAAATATTGTGCATTCATACCGTCCTTTCCCCCCACGCAAGATCTCACAGCAGCGTAAGTATATCGAGTATAATAAAAAGAAAAGTGTTGAAAAGATTCTCTCGCCCGCGCTTTCAACTATACCATTATAGCCGCAACAAAGTTCCCACGCGCATATGTTTAATAGTTTCACCGCGCAGTCGACAATGCAAAACGAAGAAGCACTTGATGCTCGGACGTGATTGCGGTAAAATATATATATATACATATATACCCGTACATATATAGAGGTACGGAAAGAAAGTTTGAATTACACTCGGGCAACGTCGTCCAATAAATAATATTTATAGTCGCGGCAGTTAGACGTTAAAACGCGATGAGCGATTAATCATCGCGCGGCTAGCCGGTACATGTATATATATA
>UELV01048735.1:839-17802 GCA_900490015.1 Megastigmus stigmatizans
TTATAGGCGGGTATTTTCAAGTATGCTCTTTCAGAATCTGGCCCGAGAATTTCGAAAAAACCACCCCTTCCCACCTTCTTTTTCAATTTAAAGAAAAAACTTGATTTTTTAACGAAATATTTTTTCTAAATCGAATTTTTGATGCGAAAGAGGTCTTGGTGATAACTGGAACCACAAAAACTCAGGCTCAAAATGCCCAAATAATAAAGTTATACACCCAGAAATTCATTTTTCATAATTAGGGGGTTGTACGACTACCCCTAAAATAACATATTTACGAAAAATCGCTATTTAAATAAAAAAAATAAGTTATTTGTATCGCATTCATCATAGTATTTAAAAACAAAACAATTATTTTATTGTTTCAGATATCAAAATAGCAGAAACACCGAATATCTTTAAACATCGTAAGGTGTTCTTTTTGCAGGATCCAAAACCTTTATTTCCTGTTGTTGTTAGGCAACTATTCCCACGTGAACCAGGTAAATAAAATTTATCTTTTATCTAGTTTAACCCATTTCTTCCCAAGCGGCCATTTTATAGTCGATTGGTTTTTGCCTAAAAAATAGTCGAAAAAAAAAATAATAACCAATAGCACTTTTTCGAAGTAAAATTGTCCGCTCTTTACGATTCTGAAGTCAGAATTTCCAAAAATTTCCAAAGAAATTTTCAAAATGGCGGTTTGAATTTGATGAAAAATCAGAAATACATTATAATAATCAACTATAAAATGGCCGCTTGGGAAGAAATGGGTTAATCTAAGAAATAATTATCAGGAAATCCTTTTTGACGTTAAAATGCTCCACCCAAGATCTTTGTTTTTTTATCTTAATTGTTCTGTAAGATTACGTTTAAAAGCTGACAATTGGAGAATCTTTTTTGGTGTTAAAATATTGAACTGAGTTTTTGGGTGTAAAAGTCTAGGGTTTACTTAGATTATTCATTATCGATTTGAATCTAAAATATAATAATTAGAAAATATATTTTTGATATTAAAATACTAATCGAGTGTTCACAATAAATATTACTATATAAGTATACTAAAAAAATTCTAATGTTTTTCTGCAGAAGTAAAAGTATCTGGCGCATCAAATACATCGGAGGTAAAGGACAACTTAACCGTGGCTAATAATAACATCCAAAAATCAAATACAAAAGATTCTGCAGAGAAAGAATCTGATAAAATTAGGATACAAGAAGGACTGGATCTTCTTTACAAGGCTTGTCAAGAAATTGAAGGATGTCCACTGGATGTAGCTTATGAGGTCAAAATCGAATAAAGAAAAGACTGAAAATCGAAACTGAAAAGTGAATGTTAAATCTGCTACCCGGAACTGTCGTACTTGATGTGATATTAATTTTAATGCTTCAATATTACCGATACGCTAATATTGTGATATAATATACATATATAGCAAAATGTTTAAAAAATTGTTTTGAATATCTTTACATTTTAATAATTCAATGTAAATATTTCATCTCCAATTTGCAACCCTAGTTGGAGATATATTAAAATAAATTACATAAATATATAAAAATTTTATAATTTAACATTAATTTTCCCCTATCCCTGGATATAATATATTGTATCCTGGCTCTCGAGCTTCGAACTATCGCCACTTTATAGATATTTGAAATTGCTTATTGCACCGGTGGCCTTGCCAAGGCGAGTATGAAACATTACGTATCAAAGATAATCGTCTTTAGAAATTCCCAAATCTTTCGTTATTATCTATTCTTGTTAGGCCATATTAGATTTTTTAAATTTGCTCTAAATGTACCAATACTTTGTATTTAATCAGTATTTAAAAATTGCAGTGTATGTCATCATTACCAGTCAAATAATTTATGAGATGACTAAGACAAAACATATTCACATGCTACATTAAACATTCAAATATTAAATAAAACTTTTACCTTGCTAAGTATATTAAAATATCACCAGATTCTGTAGCAATATAAGCATAGTTTACTGATAGTGTTCCAACGCATCTCAAATTTCGAACTGCTCGGAACCAATGATAATCATGGATACAGCTTAATGGCAAGCACGAGCATTGAAGCCAATACTTTGCTTTTGCTATGGAGTATTCGTTCCTTTTAAATACGCGCCAAAGATAAAGAAATTTAACAGATTTTCGCGATTCAGCGAGAGCTGATAATATTATATATGCTTCTTCCTTGTTTAAATTTAGACCTTCTAGACATACAATTTGTAGTGCTGACTGTTTCCTAGAGAAAAGTTTATTATTCATATATATTTATCAACTATACTAAATTATAAGTATGTTATTTTAAAAAGTTGGTTTATATATGAGTTCTTTTCGCCTTAAAACGATATATAAAAAATAAATTATAATTAAAAATAAAAATTTTTAATATTACTTATTGACTTATAATTTCATGAATTTGCAAGTATAAGTTAGATATTTTATTTTTTTGTACTTTTCTAATCCAATTTTTCTCAGTGCAAAAAGTATAAGATATTCATTGACACTCCATATATAGAAGGAATACAATGCACGAGAGAAAAATGTACTAAAGTGTGTGTGGTTATGAATATAAATTATATCTGCACTCTCACATATATATATATATCTTTCAGATTCTATAATTCGCACTATATATATATACAACGCAAGTTTCTGGGATTTTCTTGGTTTCTGGGATATATAAATTTTTTTTAATTGTATAATAAAGTAAAACCCCACATCCCCCGACCCCAATGATGTTCGCCTGCGGCGCCCGCTTCTGCTTCCGGTCACTATTATGTATTAAAACACAAAAATATTACTAAAGAAATTTTACCAAAAAAAGTCGTCCCAGAAACTTGCGATGCATAATTAAAAACGTCCCCGAAACTTTCGATCCACTTATATAATATACATATGAGTACGGATAGAACCTATATTCATAATGAAACATATATATAACAATGAATGCGGATATAACCTATATTCATAACCAAACCTTAATTACTTTTTATTTACTACAAAAAACTAATTTTAATAAAAAATATATAATTTTTTGTACTTGACGAATGATATAGACGCGTTAATTAAAAGTAAATTTATAAAAACTGTATAATTTACCTGATAAATTCTGCTGTATCGCGAATAAAATTCTTTCTGTTAATTAGGTCAAACCGTCCAAGATTAATCAATTGTTCCGAAAGCACTATGTGCTTGAGAGATATTTGGTTACATCTTGTGGTTCTGTTTTAAAAAGATTTTGCTACATTTTCAATTCTTATATATATATATCTTAGGTTTAATTACTTTACTTTGTAAGCGTTGTTCTAAGTAACCGATCGAGATCCTTTTCATAATATTTTTCATACTCTCCTTTACATAAGTAAGAATGCCAATAATATTTGGACTATAAGAACAATGTATATATAATATTTTGAATTTATTAAAAATAATAAATTAAATTTGTCTTACTTCATCGGTGAGTAAAGGTAAATTTCGTAATGATTTTGGAAATAAAATTTCATCGCAATGTCTAGAAAATTTCCAATGCTTTCGAGGTTTTTCAGCCTTCCATTTCAAATTTGATAATGTTTCATTATGACAATCTCTGTGTAATTTTATAGATAATCCTAACATTGCATCAACAATTAAAATTAAAATTTACGCATCAAAGGTTATAAGCAAATAATATACAACCAAAGGTTAAGCCATTTTAGCGCCTTTTGTTTTTATGAATACGACAAACATGAGTAGGTACTGACTATATTTGACTATATTATTGGTATCAAAACGAATTGCTAAAACTCTCTACATATTCGATATTATTACATAATGTAATACTTAGTAGTTACGATTGTTTCATATTCATAAAGGATATTGAAAAATAGTGTGAGTAAGAATCGGATCACTTTAGTGACAAAATAGACACGCTATATAGAAGGGTTTTTAAATATTTGACTTTGAATAAGAGATTTCGCTATTGAAAATGAAATATAATTCTGGTTTTAATTAATGACAATAAGTATACTATTCACTATTATTTGCAATTTTTCTTTTTAATCAAATTGTGGATTTCCAAGTATATTAGGGCAACGAACCCACATTCCCAACGTCTTAAAAAACATGTTTTCCAACTTTTTTTCTCTTTTGTTGAGCTGGTGAATCTATCCAAATAAAATTATTAGAAAATGTAATGTCTTTAGCTTTCATTAATTATTTTTCTTTCTTGTGTTTTATGGATTTTGAAAAACGTCAAATTTTCCTGAATTAATCTTCAAATTCCTTCAAAATCATTCTTATGCAATTTGTGTTTTAATTGAACGCTATTTTAATCTTTATTAGCCCTACAAACGATTCAAAATTCAAATTTGCACATAAAATAAGAGAGCTTTTCCGGGAAGCGCTATATTTTTATAAAAAGCATAAGCTCTCAATTGCGTACACTTAGCCAATATACGAATGTCGCAGATCGCAAAACGTTGATTTTGAATTCACAGGAAGTTTCTTATTCTTTGATATCTAAATTTTTGTGCCTGCCGATCCTTTATAATACAACAATGCCTACAAAAACATGTTTGTCATTATTGTGATCCTTATCGTTGGTCTGTACTATTTTGAGCACAAGTCTTACATTTCAATTGTGCCGAGGAACAATGAAAGATTTTTAGTGCGCGTAATAAATGCGAGTAAATGACAGTAACCATGCGGTCAAGCATGTATTTTAAATACGCAAGTCGCAAACGTACGCCATAAATGATCAGATTGAAATAAAACTTTTATAATATTTTATAAAGTATTTGTAGATCGAATTCGCAAATTTTTAAGAATTTCAATTCAATCATATTCTTCGATAATGTCATTATCTAAAGCGGTACGTTAATAATTTAGAAGGTTAATAGATGTACGAGGAATCGGTATAAAAACCGAGTAAGTCGAGTACGACGATGCAGATGCGCAATAGCGTCCATGCCATTCAGACATCGACGGCGTGATGTTACTTTCGCGTAAAGCTTTGAGTTAATAACGCAACGTTACTCCAATTCACCACCATGCGTTCGTTAGTTAAATCACTGTCGATCTTCTGTCTGCTTCTGCACACGATCGGAGCCGATCTCTCCAAGATCTTAAACGACGACCTTGGTAGCAGAAGGCCATACGTGAATCTGCGCGAATTCTGGAGCAACAGCAAAGTCGACTACTACGTCACCGTATCCATGAACTATCCAACGCGGCTGGACTTCCAGATCGATGGTGGCTCAGCCGTCAGAGCCATTATCAACCGAATGAGCATCAATGGCACCAGCGAGAGTAACTGTTCATTCCTCATTTATCCACCGGATTACAAGACGCCTGTCAGCTTTATTGAACTGAGATCCATGAAGAATAACATCGAAATCTTCATTCAGACGAAAATGGACGAGTTTACCAGGAATAACGTTATGGATATTCTTGTTATGAACATGACAGACTGCCAGCATACCAGAACACAAGCTCTGCAGGGATATGACTTTTTGAACGGCGATGTTTTTATCGTTCATCATCCTAGGTAAAAAATACTTCTATAAGAAAATGATATGAAACTGTTTATACAGTTCTCTCAATTTATATATATATACTTATACATTATGTTTATTTGTCATTATGTTGAATTTCATAACATTTCATAGCTTAAATCATATAAAAAGTTAATAAATTCTAGATCAATGAATCATAATGAATTTTACTCCATTTAATCATCATAGCTGTAATTATTATTGTAATATTTTAAGAATACGTAATATTTAGGTACTAAATTTATTTTTCCAGGAATATCAACAGATTTGAAATCTTAACGTTTGCCGGGAACAGCGAATGCAATAGTTATGCTTGCAAGTATGTTTACGATGTACGGAAAAGAACGATAGGGAAACCGAATGAATTTTTGGTAGACAACTATGAGAACTGGGGTTTCATAAAAGCGGCTGATGATGGTTACTTTGCGCTCGCCGAAAAAGGAGGCAAACTCGTTTTGTTGTCTTTGGAGTCTAGTGGGAGACTGATCAAGTCCGAACAACATAATATCGATCAACACGATTTTCAAACGGGTTCGGTGTCAAATGGTAAGCATTTTTTTGTCTTATATCTCAACAACTAAACATGCTAATAATAGGCAGTTATGTTTTTAAATGTGAAAAATTAAATTAATTAATTTTTTAAGTACCCGCATACACAACTAAAAATATTAACAATAGTGAAATGTTAAAAGGTCAATTCGATGTTTATTAAATGTCAGATAAAATCTTTAAAAATTTATGAGATTTAAAAGTCAAAAATTTTACAAATTATACACTAATGAAATTATTACATTACAATTTTGATGAATATTTTGGTTGCTCATTTTTACATATAATACTAGCTAGAATTTTTCTTGATTGATTAATAAGTCAAATGTGCGTAATCGAAAAGATCGATGTTTCGGTGTTGAGTTAGCAGCCCCTCTCAAGATCTGAATTTTATTGAAGTTCATTAATGCAAAGATCAAAAATTATAATTTTAAATATACATACACTTGTTATCGATAAAACTCTACCTCCTACAATACAATTTTTCTAGAATTTAAATATTTTAGTGTAAAAATTAATTCTAATAAAATTTATTTTAACTCGATCAAGTAAAAATATGACTACGCTGGTAAGAATTAAATGTCACTTTATGATCCAGTAATTATGTTCTTCTATAACTACTCTTATATTCAAATTTTGATACGAGTGAAATACAGTATAACTATTAAAGGAAAAAATTATTTCATAGATATAGTAGTTTTTACTCAAGTACACTTTTAGATCTAAGTAAATACTTAATAATTATCTAGTTTTAGTGCTTATTCTTAATCGTAGAAAGTTAATAATTCATGTTCATTATTATAGGTGTAATCACCAACTGCTATTTTCCGACCGGTAAAAAGACTGAAATACACTGTAAGCAGCGAGATAGAAAGTTGAATATTAACATCAGTGCCACAGTGGATCTCGCATATGAGCCTCGATACTTCGAGATATACAATTTACCACAAGATGGATTTTTGATACTGGCGGTCAAGTGCACGAAACCAGGTAAAATAAAAGATGACTGCGAGTTCAATTTGATGAGAGTACACGGGAACGAAACTCATCAAAGGATCTCAAAATATGAAGAAATAGGCTGTTCGGTAAGGAAAGAGGAGAAATTTAATTTCTTCGAGAAGGATGGGAAAGTGTGCATGTTTCACGTGTGCGATCGTAAAAAAGGAAACGAAATGAATCCCATTCAAGTCATCAAGTCCAAGTGCTTTCAGATTTAAAATTAATAGTAATAGTAATATGTTAATAATTAAACATGTATTGCGAATTCATTTTAATTGTCTTAGTATCAATGTACTGGAACTAATTGTAAAAGCATAACATAAATATTCATATTTAAAATCAGTCATTGGCACGTAACCCCTTTCTCATAAGTAATAATTTGTTTACAATAAAGTTATTTTTAATTTAAATATTTATTAAACACAAGTCTTTCTGTTGTATAGTCCTTCTATTGCAGACAGCTCTAATAAACTTTAAAAGAATGTCAAAGTCCTATGACACGACGGTTTTATCTACCGGATACTGATTAATTTGTTGTTACTCAGAAATACTTTTAATTGTGTTTTTCATTAACAAGCTAAGTTTTTCACTAAATATTTCAATGACACCTTTAAAAATTCTCTTAAAGTTATTAGAAAGTAAAAAATTTCAGTTTTATTTCACTTTGACACTTCCTTGAGCATATTTACCGATGTTTGACATTTTATGATAAATTCGTTCATTTCTTTAATATTTTTTTTACGTTACATAACTTGAGTATCATTCTCTATACTTAATGTCCCTAGAATTTTGCTCAACTTCTAATATACGTATTGAAATAATTAAAACCGAATGAAATCATAAGTAATATGAACACTCGAACGTATTCATACGATAACTGGAAACCAGGGCTACAATAAGAATTGACTAGAAAATATCCTTTGTAATATAACTTTAAAATTGTAATAGGTCTATCATAGTTTTTTTATTTATTGTTTATAGAAATTATTGAATCGGCATGATCGGAAAAATTCCTATCTTATCGTTATAGTCAATATCTTTTGAATATAAAATGTAATACAAAGATAGATTAATTTTGAAAAAAGCTCTCTGGCAACATCTCTATAATATTAACATTGAATGATTCCAGTTTCATAAAATTTCATTCATGATTTACAGTTATTTATTTACAAATATACAACGTTTTACTATATCTGTTACAATTTCTACCTCATCGTTAGAGCATCGCTGCACCTCGATAATCATGTGATTTCAGTCTCATAAAATTGCACCCTTAACTCGAAGATTTATGTTTTCAAAAATTTGGTAGACACAATCTCTGTGAATTACGAACGAAATTTTCGAAAACGAAAATCTGTAAATTATGAATGGAATTTATTATGAAACAGGAATCTCATAATATTTACATTAATACCGAGGTACTGACAGAGTTTTTTTCTAAATATTAATCTCTATATTTCTGTATATTTCCTTAATTGTCAAAATAGGAAAGACAAACTCTGGTACATTCCCCGACTCCTACGGTGAGGTAGGAATTGTATCAGTAAATAGTAAAAAATGTTATATTTTTTTAGATACGTAATTTATAGGTAGGAATATATCGATGGATTATCTCGCATGAAATTTTTTCTGCTTTTTAAAAAAAAATGTATAATTTATGGCAAATAAAATTGAAATAATTAAGGTAATTGTAATATTGCTAAAATTACAATAATTAATAATTAATGTGTTTATAAAAATATTATTAACAAATGTCAATGTACCCTCATAAAAAGTTAATTGCATAATAGCATTGAAGGATATGCATTTTAGTAAACTGTCACCATTAACTAGGTAAAGTAACAAAATTTATTTTATTAAGAAATTTTTTAGCACATTTGTACATTTCAGAAGTTTATATTATTTACGTTTTAATGTACTATACATTTTTTCAATGATTTAAGTATGAATTCCAGTCAATCATCACATTAGCAACTAATATGTTTCTAAATATATTTTTGTATATACCTTTGGGTATACTTATCATTTAAGCTTTTTAATTATTATTCGATTATCATCTCCTGTTAATAAGATGATTTATGCCTTTGAAATCTAAGATTCAACAACGACAAATATGAATAAAACATTTTCTATTTACTTACATACATACAAAACATATTTACATGAAAATATAATGTAAATTACAGATTAGGCTATAATACAAATAAATGCTAAAGACTAGATTGTAAAATACGGAGAGCATTTTTAATAATATTGTTCCTGTGTGCTTCATCTGTAAATTCCATTGATCGCAAGATGTTGATCAATCCATTGCCTGTGCTGCGCAACGCTCGCATAAACAGCAGGAGTACTTGATCCGCATCCAATACCCCAAGAAATTATTCCAGCCTACAAAGATACGATCAAATAACATTCACATAATCATTCCATAATAAAGCAACTGCATATTTCAAACGAAAATTACCTGGGTGAATTTTCCGGTTTGATCCTGACAAACAAGTGGCCCACCGCCGTCTTTGTAACATGTGTCCTTGTTAGCCAATCCACCAGCGCAAATAAAACTCCAATGCAATTGAAAGAATGGCCCCAATCTGGTAGCTCTCAAACGAGCTTGACAGCTCTCATTGTCGATAATCGGCAGATCTACTTTTCGTAGAATGTTCTGATACATCCCGCCATCGCCTATAGCAGACACATATTTCTTATCAGTCTTCCAATTTTTTTTGCAAAAGTAAATAAATTCCGAAAATTTATCAGTAGCGTATAATTGCAATTGGTAATTTACCGAAAGAACTGCGTCCCCATCCGGACGCGTAACAAATGGTACCAGCAGGAAAAGCCTGTCCTTGCATAGGCATACAAACGGGCCTAACGTTCGCGGCGTAAGTTACGGCTCTCGAGAGTATAACGACCGCAACGTCGTGATAAAGTCCACCGCTGAAAAATTGAGGGTGAATAATGAAGTTCTGCACGGGAATCTCCTGGAAGGGCAGCGGCTCGTTCGTATTCTGAGTGTTCCATTCGCCGAGGCGAACAATCAAAGTTCCAGGATCGCAGCTTTAGGATCACAATGGTATGTACCGATTAATGCGCAATAAATATTTAGGGAACAGATGCACGCATATACTATAATTATGAAAAACTAGCTAGATGATCAAAATTTTTGATAATTAGGCATTGCTTTGCGAGAAAATTTAAAAAGCGTATAGTTATTCGTGAAATAATTATACTTGAAAGGAATTCATATAAATATATTGAAATTAAAACGAGAAAAACTTATTGCAAATGAAAGCGTGTCCTCACCATTTTCAACGTTTCAATAAAGCTATAGTCGACAATAAAAAATACTACATGTATAGAAGCATTGATAATTTTTATGCTAATTATGCACTCAAGTACGTGTTAAGATAGTAAATAGATAAATTGTATAAAGTGTATTTTAAATTATTATGTAATTCAATGAAATTCATTTTCAATAAACACCGATAACCCTCACCAAATAGAATTCCAAAATCTGTAAAAAATTATGCTTCTAGCAAGTATTATAGTTGATTCACAGAAAGGTCGATAACGACTGATATTACAGCTCCTAAGTATTATTACAAAAGATATTAAAAATTAAGGAATTAATTCTTAGTGTACAGTTAGTTTCCTTTTACACACCTATGGACACAGTGAGCAGCCGTTATAATCGCTCTACTATTGATTAGTGAACCACCACACTGAAAGACATCAGAGACTCCTGGCTTCCTCACCAAAATCAGTGCCATCCATGGGAATTCAGCAAAGTATGCAGTTTCAGGCCCTTGCTGAGCTAAAATCACAATTCAATGATTATTGCAAAAACCAAAAATCTGTAAAATTTAACTTTTAACCAATGAACCAGTCAATAAAATAGCAACAAACTATTCAATTGATTGTTTCATTTCGCTTCCAACATCATGAAACTGAAATTCACGTACTGGAAGCCGCGTAAGTTGTGTCTCGCAATCCACAGTTGACCTGCTGTCCTCCTGTTACCGTTCCCGAATTCACAATCGCGGAGTTCTGTATGGTTGTGATGCCAATCGTGATGTCGGTTCTCTGTCGATTCTGAATTCTACAGCAGACCAGAGTGGCGCTTTGACAGGGTCCGAATCTCGGATCTATAGCCCCAATCCCGTCGTGCGTCACCGCATTCCCATCGGGACACTGAGCCATCAACACGCACCTACAGGCGTTCGCCGTTCCTGCACATTACGAACGTCGATTAAACGTTGTGCCCTTCAAAAATGGTCGATTTCGCTTTTAGCGAAATGGAATAGGCAACAATAATCCAGATTTAAAATGTTTACTTCTAATCATTGGGAAGAGAACTATTATAATTTAGGACTCCAGTTAGGCTGTTTCTAGTTATTTACCGATAATATTTTTATAGTTAATTGAAATCATTGAAAACATTGAAAGGATATGAAAATTACACTCACATATTGATTTGATAATCATTTCGATGAACTATAAATTATAATCTTTATATTTACCATAGAGGAAATAATTACTATACCAGTAAGGAAATAATTAATGTACTAAACTGAGCGAAAATGTGCCCAGGTATACATAATTGGGACATTAGAGACAGTTTGACACCTTTTAGCACATTTCCGCACAGTTACTTTATTACTATTTAAATACACCATTTTTAGCCGAAAAATGTCAAACGGTGCTGAAAATTTCAATATTATACTAAAACTTGTCTTATTTTGCCAAAATTTATCCGAAAATGATAAGGTGTGTCTAACTGTGCCTAATATTTTTTAAAATGTAAATTTAAAAACATACCTAATGTACCAATTCTATGTAAGTACCTGAGGGTACACTTGACATATTTTGATACATATTTGCACAGCCCGAAACCATTAGGCACATTTTAGCACAAAAATTATTTTATCTATGGTACACCTAATTAGTCTGCGTGAGTAAATTTTCACGAATTATATTAATGTATTTATATAAAAAATTATCAAAAGTCCTGTCGAAAATCTAGTGTCCATTGAATCTACACTCACGATGTCTTAGCGCACAAATAATTTTAGAATAATTCCAATGGCAGTACCAGCATTTTTAATATCGATGGCAGCAATGCTGTTGGGATTGGACGGAGGAATCGCAGCACTAGTCTCCTGGGCGATTCTACAGCACATCGAGTTGGCAGTATTGCAGGTGCCTGTCGGTTGGCCCTGGCGTCCGAGGATCAGTCGAGGATCGATATTCCCCGCGCCAGACATAGTAATGTAACCGAGACTGCAGAGGTTCACCAGCATGCACACGCAGCTCTGGCCATAAACAATCGGTGGGAGTACTGCAACCGTTGCGGGAACATTGGTGGATACAACACTGGTTGGTAGAGTAAAGGGTGGAAAATTTGGCGCTTGCGTGACTGGTATGGGTGCCGGGGCCGGTGCAACTGCTACTGGTGCCGCAGCTACAATTTATCATCCTTCCTAAGTTTCCGTTATCTTTGCAATATATTATCCATCGAGTGACGGAATAGTAGACATTAAACTTACCAGCGGCATAAGTACAACACACGTAAGCACCTGTGCAGGTATTGACATACTGTTGCCTCGGATTGATAAGTCCCGTTCCACCTAATGTACCTAATCCAGTACCTTGCACAACCGTCCCAGTGTTCAAACCACCGTAAATCGCGCACTGATAAACAGGAATGCAGGTGCAAGAGGGATATATCAATGGTACGACGGTCTGTATTAAAGGTGCAGCAGTAGTCGGTATGACAAAGATGGGTGGAGCGGTAGGTAAGGTATAAATCGGTGCAGCAGTAGGTAGAGTATAAATCGGTGGAAGACTAGTAGGTAGCGTATAGATCGGCGCTGCGGTCGTGGGTATCGTATAGATCGGTGGTGCAGTCGTGGGTATCGTATAGATCGGTGGTGCAGTCGTAGGTATCGTATAGATCGGTGGTGGAGTCATGGGTATCGTATAGATCGGTGGTGGAGTCGTGGGTATCGTATAGATCGGTGGTGGAGTCGTGGGTATCGTATAAATCGGCGGTGCAGTCGTGGGTATCGTATAAATCGGTGCTGGGGTAGGTGGTCGGGTAGTTGGTATCGTCGTTGGGATCGTCGTAGGTGGTCGGGTAGTAGTTGGGATCGTCGTTGGTATCGTCGTTGGTATCGTCATTGGTGGACGAGTCGTTGGTATCGTCGTTGGGATCGTCGTTGGCATCGTCATTGGCATCGTCATTGGCATCGTCATCATCATCATCATCACTGGCCTGGCTGTTGTGGGAATGACCGCGCGCAGGAAGCAGCAGACTTCCAGGTCGCCGGTGCAACGTCGAAAGCTATATCTGGGACAGAAACGCTCGACGTTTAATGCGATAGTACGATTTTGATTGATATGTGCAGCGCGATGTAAACAACAATTAAACATTGCCTTTGCGAGCTTTTGCACTTGAATGACCTTGTTATATAGGTTATTAAATTAATTAAGAAGATCTGATACAGGTGCATTGCAGATTTACTGTTAAAGTAAATATCGATTAATAATAATTCACTGAATAAAATATAGTTCTTCATGAATGTCGGTATTAAGGTAATTATAGCACAACAGCCTACTCAAAGGTTAACGATATTTTACAACTGTAAGTGTGCTATGCAATTAATTTGAAATACTTGTAAAGTCAATTATAAAAACATTCTAGAAATGAATCAATAGCTAGACTGCATGCATATCCTCTCAATAGAATTCTGTTCTTTTCCTGAAACTATATATTTTTTTTATGTTATGGATTATGTTTATTTGTGTAGTCTTATTCGACAAGACCAAATCCTTCTATTCTAAACTTGTCATTTATACAAATTTCACATGTAAATACCTATGTAATATCTATGTAATCGATATTAGAAGTAGTAAAAATATTACGGAATTTAGAAATTTGATTAATAAATAGTTCTTGATAAAACTACCTTAACGTTATTAACAGTATTATTTCCAGGACACTGTTTAGAAATAATCTATTTAATTTTTTTTTTGATTTTATAAACCAATAAGCATTTTTCAAATTTTAAAAGCAGTAAAAAGTATTATTGGATTATGACATGAACGAGCTTTCCGGCGAATTTATATAATACAAAATATGTTTGAATAAGAGTCATTGACACTAGGATTGCACTCGGCTGTTGCACTTTCACCTTGCAAAGTTCTATACATAATGTTTGTTTTCGCGATAATCATATAAAAATGTTCAAAACATCTACAAATTTATATCGATAGATTATTTTAAAAATAAACTGAAATTTATCAAAAACGATTTATTTTATTAAGAATTAAGGTAGTTTTATATATTGTATGTATGTATAGAAATATTATACTTTCACCGACTGAACCTTTTAATACAAGGATAATTATTAAGTGCGTAAACCTTATTAACATTTAATTTTATATCCTGAGAAATACAACGAATACCTATTTGTACTCTTTCGATCTCCGAAAATGCTAAACCATATCGTAATTTTGTCTCAGCTCACCGAATATCGATAACCCCGGTTCCATCGTTGACAATGCTACCATTGGCGTCGCACAAATAATACGGCACGCAGATGCAGCCAGTAAAAGGTAAGGGTGTGGTGACATGATCGAGCAGCAGCTTCTGCTTGAGCTTCTGCTTCAGCAGATGCAGGAGAAAAAAGGTCCTGCCGACCGGCACTTCGCCCTGCGTCGCATTAGCCTCGAGTTCCCTGTACGCCTGTTCCAGTCCACTGGTATCGGTATCGTCGAAATCGACAACGGCCAACACGCGACAGACGATCGACGTCAGGACGACGAGATTGACGAGGACATCGCGGCGCGACATCCTGCGCTACTCTGATGGCTAGTTTTTGGACGCGAGGCATCTATAGAATACTGATGTGGGTCGCGGGAATCCCCCCCGCCTCGTTACTTTTTTTTTCTTTCTTTCCTTTACACCTGTGGCACAACACGTAATAATAATGTGGAAATTGTCGCGCGTCAGCGGCAGGAATGGGGATAAAGATCGTGATTTTGTCACTCGACGATTCTTTGAATGGTCTCTGTGCCTATGTTTCTGTGTGGAGGTGTGAAGGTCCAGTTATTGTAGGACTTGGAGCGTGACTGCGGTTTTACACTGTATTCCGATGTGAGCGACACGCTGAAACTCACTCGTGTTTAGGTTCAATTGCATTTTGATGCGCGTGTAGCATAGAATCGATTTGACTGATATTTCGCTTGGATTTTGCTTGTTAGTCCGATTAGATTTTTTTTTATTAAAGTTAGTCACCTTTTGTTTTAGATTTCGATAAGGAAATTTATTCATTACTGCGTAAAAATTAATTTCATAAGAAACATTGATTACAATATCGAATGTAATTATTTATAAATTAATCGAAAGTGTTCATCGTCTTTGTAAGACCAATTTTTAATAGGTTTAAGGAAACTTTTCTATATCGTAAAAATATGTAAAAATTTAAAAGAATTCATTCGAATGTTGCTTGAGTACAAAGTTAAAAGATAATATATTCATATTTTAATGATATTGTGGTATGGTGATATGGAATAAAAAGAATGAATGTTCATGTACATATTAATTTATATTATTACTTCTTGCAGAATATCTGATAACACGAAAATGAGATCAGAGAAGTATCGAATAAAAAATTAAGAAATTTTAATTTATACGTGAATGTACTCCCTAGTTACTTCAAAATTGAATACATTAGTGAAATATAAATTATATAATGTATTATAACTTTATGTATAAATACTACGAATTATCAAGTTTTTGAAAAAAAAAATTGTATATATTTATTGCATAAGCATTACAGTGAGTCAAAATGAATCATTCTTTGAAGCAATTCAATTATTAATAGAAAAAAGTGAAATGCCCAGCGAAGGCCAACTGTCTTTGAATTTCGTGGAAAACCCCAAGCGGATGAGCCACTTTTATTACTCACAGCTAATCAGCAGAATGGACTTTATTACACAACATGAAAGAAAATTACGAAAATCTTTTATCGCATAAGCGAATGTTCAAATGCGTTTACAGTTCGACTATGAAAAAGATGAGACTTTACTAGATCAAAAATTATCACATTTTGCAGCCAATGTTAATACATTTAAGTTAGTTGTTATAACAACTTCTACGTAAACTTTATAGCGAAATTACTATAAATTAAATTTACACCATCATTCAGACTTTCAGTTTTTGTCGTCAACAAATTATGATTATTTAAAATCAACCTACCTTAAAAATCATTCTCCTAATGTAAGAAAATTTATTATTATCAATTTATTTTATCCTGGTCTTAGGAATATCGTGTGCCACACAGGTCAAGTTGCGATTAAAGACTGGCGTACATTTCAGGAGCATTTTCCGTTTCTGCGTGACCCATCGCTAGTCATGTCACGCGAACTTCATAATTTATCACCGATTGGTGAAATAGATAAGATGTAGCGACAACTGTTTAGTTTTGCAAAAAATATGCGGCGATAAACTTTTGAAATGAATCCATAAATTATAGGTATCTTCTTTTATCTATACTGTAATGTAACTATTTCTTCGAAAAATGCAATAATTTTATTTTCCTACGTATAGGAAATTCAGTTCACATCAATAATGTAAATAAATTTCATATTTCGAGAATAATTATATAGTGAAAATTATTATTTTACATATTGCACAGGAAACATAGTTGCTTGTATACAAAAATTGTTGCATGTTCAAAATCAAAATTGCTCTAGTGCTTAGATTTGGTCTATAATTTTGGTTGTAGAATTTCTAACCAAGAACACAAATAAACCGATACAAATCTTTAACCCATTAACGTCAAATGTGCACGTTTGCTCATGCCCACTTTCAACACTGTATAGAAG
>UELV01048747.1:0-23723 GCA_900490015.1 Megastigmus stigmatizans
TCGAAATTCGGATTCAGCATGAAAAAATACGTCTAGAAAACTTGGGTTCTCGCGGGGACCTAAAATGGCCACGGGATGTATGGTCGGCGCCTAGACTAATAAGCAATTAATTCATTCTTGCTTCACTGCACTGTTTTGTATAATATGTGGGAAGTAAAATCGATTGTTAAAAAGGATTGATTTAAATAAGTAACAGCCATTATTGTGTGGAAGATACTAGAAGAAATCGTTTTATCCTCAAAGTCATTTTTTCAATGTTACACAGTGAAAATTGTAATACAAATAAATAAAAATGAAGCGTCATAATGGCAATAAGTTTTATAAAAGTTTAAGTTATTTTAAAAAACCGCTTCCAATTCATTGTCACTTACCTTCCTCTTTTGTTGTAATATACTTTTATTATATAATTTATAATCTGTATTATTATCGTGGTGAGAACGTACTGGCGTTCTCATTCCTACCTGCATACACGTTGCAGCGACAAAATCGAACGATGATTTCACGCTTTGCAGACTTCAACAGTTCTCGTTCACAAACACGAGACTCTCTTGAAGAGTCTCGTTTTCCGTTGTTCAGAAATATTGCTTGCGAGCACCGTGCAATGCTCGCAAGTCCTGCTGCTCAGATTTAATGCACAGTAGAAACGCTTTTCTACTGTGCCCGCGGAGGCGGCGGTAATCGCGGGAAATCAAGGGGAAGAATTCGGTTTATCTTGCATAAATAAGAACGACGTGAATCAATTAGTATTTCGTATATTTTCTCTTAAAAACCATCAAATATTGTATACAAAGTTGACAGAAACCGCGGACTGAGAAGGCTGTTAATTCGCGGGAAACGGCCGCGAATCTTACGCACGCACACTCTTACACGTGGCAGCAGTCCAGTGCAATATAGAAAAAGCTCCGTTGGTGGTTCACACACACACACACTCTCAATCACGAATCGCGCGATTTGACTCTCGCTAGAGTGCTTTCTCTTTCGCGGCGAAAAACCATCTGTCGGCGCGATCTAATTACCCTATCGCGGGTCTATCTCTGCCTAATTCACTCTCTCTCTCTCTTTCTCGCGACACGCGTCACGCTCGCTATCTCGCTGACTGTTCCCTTCGCCTGCGCGCCGTCGGATAGAGCGTGTCATCGAATTACCGAGCAAATATGAAATTTGCTCGCGAATTCGTCACCAATCAAAGTAAGTAATAACACCTAATTAAAAATATTTTAATAATTATATAAGAAATTTAAAAAACATATTATTAAACTTTATTTATTTATTTAATTACATTAAACGGACATATCTCTTTTTTAAAAAGTAAGGCATGTAAAGTAGCAAGTTGTACAAAGTAAGTACCCTAATCAATTACATAAAATGTAATATTTAGTGATTTATAGGTCAAAATATCACTTATATGAAATATTCAATATAAGAATCATGTACGACTCGTATAGCACAGCAGACCAGAATTTCACGAATAATATATGACAATTAAAGAAGCATTAATTTAAAAAAAAAATAAAAATTACATTATCTCAATTAATTAATTAAAATTAAAAAAAAGTATAATAAAAATATAAAAAAGTAATAAAGGAATAAATTTTAGTGAATAAATTAGAAAAGATAAAGGCAATGATAAGTTTTTATTATCATAAATTGTATGATAGTAATTTTTTACCCTCCTATCATATTGGTCAATCAGTTTATATAATAAAAATTTTTATTTACTTTTTGAAATAAATTTATATTACAATAAATTAATTTTTTTATTTCATTTATTTAAAAGATTATGAATTCGTCTTTTGTCCAATGGCGTCGCTATTTAAACGAATATATTAATTTATCAGATATTGAAGAATCGTAATTAGAAAAATTATGTTTTGAAACTATTTGAATATAAAAATAAAATTAGACAATAAACATCAAAATCCGTTAAACCATTCTTTAATTAGAAATATTTAAAAAAAAATTAAAAATCAGTAAAACTCAAATATCCTCATAACTTCTATACCTAATATTTAGAAAAAATATACTGCTCTCAAGGTACAAAACTGATATTTATACATATAATTTTGACAAAATTAGAGCAGTTTTACTCTTTTTATCAAATACTATATAAAATCGATTTTTTCGTAATATCATTATCTTCTCAAAAAGTAACCAATCTTAATGCCTGAAAATTTAACAATTTGTAGAAAATAAATATCTTTTTCTAACGCATATTATACAGTTTTTAAATATTAAAATTTCTATATAAAGAAAACTAAGAAACTAAATATTGCAAAGTCATTTTCATAAATAAAAGAAAAGAAAATCGATGAATTTCAAAAATTACTTTTCAGCAGCTAACCGACAAAACATACACATTATAAAAGCACATATGCTCACTTTTTCTTTTTCAACGTAAAAATAATAAAAATATAACTACAATTAGTAATGTAAAACGACAAATGCTTTAAAAATTAATTAAATAATTTAAGTACCAAACTTTTGAGTGATGTATCTTTATAAACGGTTATTAATTGATAATTATAAATAATAGACACTTTAACATGAACTAAGTAGGCTATTATCCTTATATAGTAAAAGTAAAATAAAAGAAATAAGAGAGAAGATAAAGTATGAAGAGAAGGGAAAAGAAATCCAAAAAGAGTCTATAAAGAAGAGAAATAAATTTCAAGTAATAGAAATATAAGGGGAAAATACCACTATAAATAATAAAATGCAGTTTCATATACAAGAACTGTGGATAAAAAACACCCTAGTAAATGAAAGTTTTATAAATCATTATACAAAAACATAATACCGTCACAGATGGGGTAATTGATCAGGATCAATTTTTTTTTTATATATTTTTAATATTGTAGCAATCATTTGACTTTCTATTGTAAGTAAATTGCACTTATTATAATCATTTATTTGACTAATGTTCATTATGTATGTATAAAAAACAGCTCCCACGTATTTAAATGTTAGCATTAAAAACTGTTTCCTAACCTATTTTCCGCTAAAATAATAATCATAAATTTATTATCGATTGCTTATAACTTTTTATTGCATTTAATGAAAGATGAAACCTTAAAGTATAACGATTTAAGCTTTTATTTCATTTATATCTAGCCATATGCATGCGGCGGGCTCAGTGCTAAAAACAAAAGTCTATTTTTAGTCACCAAAAATTCTTTAAATTATGACAGTTATAATGTCAAGAAGTAGCAATTACGTTAGTGCCCGATTAAAAATCCGTATGGATTTTTCATGGATTTCCATCCACAATCTCCTAGGAATCCATGTGGATAGAACTTGGATTCCACATAGGATCCGTAAAAATTCCACATAGAATCCATAAAATTTCCATATAGAATTCGTATGGAATCTATATGGATTCCACCTCGAATCCATCCGCATTTCTATGTAAAATTCCAAGTACTGAACTTTTGCAATTAGTTACGAAATTTCAAAATTTACGTAGGTTTGGTGATCGTCTGTAGTGTTACCATGCTGATGATAGCACCCAAATTGTGGAATCTAGATTTGGTATTCATATTTTTAACCTTTTTTTTAATTCAATTGTGATATTAAAAATTGGACTATTAAAGCTTAATTCCCCAGTTTGGGTGTTATCATCCGTATGGTAACACTATAGACGATAAGTCATGATAAGTAATAAATCAAAACTTAGCAAAAAACGATACGAATGATACGATATTGAAATTGTTTTGTAAACTACTAAATAGCTACTTAATAATTTACTAGCTAAGATTTCTCGTTCGCTGACACTCGCTTGGATATAAAGATCTTTTTCTGGGATTTAATGTTCTTCTTCTATTAAACGAAAACATAATAATAAGATTATCCTTTGATATAATCGAAACGAATGAATTTTAAAAAATTGGTAAGGTAAACCAGATTTATTTATTACTTTAATATGGAACCCAAATTGGAAAAAAATTAAAAATAATATAGGGACAAATGATATAGTTGCTAGAGTTTTCCAACAAAAAATAAAATGTTTCAAAGAGGAAGTTACTAAAAACATGATTTTCGGTACGTGTATTGCCTACACTTACGTCATTGAATTTCAAAAAAGAGCAACAAATAAATGATATCATTCTTTACAATAGAGTTAAACAATTTATGATTCATGGTCCTTGTGGTAATCAAAATGAAAAGTCTCCTTGTATGGATAAAGAAAAAAAGAAATGTTTAAAAAATTTCCCGAAGCAATACAATGATGTAACTATTTTTAAAACAAGTGGTTATCCAATTTATCAACGCAGACATGACAGGAAAAAAATCTATTTCAGTAAAAATTGAATTGCAATCAGTTTGTGGTGCCTTACAATCCTTATTTATTATAAAAATTTAATTGTCATATTAACGTTAAGATTTGTTCAACCGTACAATGTATAAAATATTTATTTAAGGTAGCTCTAGGGTTAATCCGACTTTCTAAGACATAAAAAATAATTACCTAGAAATATTCAGGAGGATTTACTGAATATATTTTATAAATTTTGAGGTGAGTTATCGTGTAAAAACTAAAAATATTGTAAATTAAAGTTGAGGTCTTTAACATTAGCCCTTATGGGACAGGCACTCTGAGAGACAGGAGGTGAAAGATTTTTTTAAAGATAGCGGTGCATGCCATTATTGAAAAACTAGTTTTTAATAGATTGATATCTCAGCTTTTAGAAAATATAAACGTTATTATAGGTTATCGTGTAAAATTAAAAGATATTTATTAACAAAACAAGCAAAATCTTGTTTTCACGGTTAGTTTAGGAAGTGATAGAAATTTGGCAACATCGCATCATTCGTCATACAATTGGATACTCGTTGTCCAGTGTTGCCACATTTTCATGTCAGGATGAAACCGAAGTCAAATAAACAGAGAATTGTTTTCAATAATGTTTTATTTTAATAGAATAATAAAGAATAGGATATATTAAACCTAAATGAAAAATGAAGAAAAAATTTTTTAAACACTTTTAACACGCTTATAAAGTATTTAAAACAATTTTTCGTTTCACCTCTCAGTAGACTAGAGAGTACCCATAGAGCTACCTTAAATACTGTTACAAAGGACATGATTGTGCATTTATTGAAATGAGAGGTTTGGATTTAAATAAAAATGAACATAATAACATCGATAATGTAAACTGCGATTATGATGAGATAATTCAATATATAAATACAGGATATGTTTCTCCACCGGAAGCAATACATTGATTATTTGAATATACTTTGAATGAAATCTCGTACGTTATTTATAGATTAGCAGTTCATAAAGAGATCGAACAGTATGTGTACTGTAAAGAAACCTGCGAAGAACAGTGTATTAACAATAATTTAAATACTTCCTTAACGGCATGGTTCAAACATAATAAAATAGATTATGATACAAATGATATACTTTACACCTACATACCAACTGCTTATGTTTTTAATGAACAGTTAAAGTAGTGGACTAAGCGTAAAAAGACTTGGAAACCAATTTTAAGCAGAATGTAGTTTGTGAATCCGAAGGATAGAGAAACTTTTTATTTTAGAATATTACTATTGCATGTAAAAGGTGCTTCTTCATTTGATGATATTCGCACCTTTAATAGTAAAACATATCCAACTTTTTTCGACACTGCAAAAGCGATGAATTTAATATCTACTGACGAGGAATGGGATAAGTGTTTGGAGGAAGCTGCTAAAATTAAATTTCCTAAAGCCTTATGCGAATTATTTGCATACATCTGTATTGTATTGTATGATATTATGAATTGTATGATAAGTATAAATCAGAATATAGCACTCCATCAATAAATGAAGCTATTGCTGAAAATTGGGCTTTGTCTAAAATAAGTGAAATCTTAACGTTAAATGGTTGCACATTGAGTGACTTGAATTTACCTGCTCTACAAATATGCGATGATAATATTGTTTATTTAAATAGTTTTCATACTAATATTGAAAGTAATGACATCGAAATTATAAAACAAAACCCATTAACAAAATCACAAAACATAATATTTAATAGTTTTTAAGCGTAATTAACAATATTAATTGCGATAAATGTTTTTTTATAGATGGTCTAGGTGGTAGTGGAAAAATGTATTTATTAAATTATTTAATAAAATACTTAGACCAAGTATATGTACGTATATTATCTGTCGCTTCAACTGGAATAGAAGTAAATCTCTTAAAAAATGGTAAAACTGCTCATTGGTCTTTCAAATTACCAAATGTTACTGAACAATCAACATGTAATATCAAACCTAATTCAAAAGATGGTATGAAAATGAAAGAATTAAATTTAATTATTTGGGATAAAATACCAATGGCTTCAAAACATACATTTGAAGCTGTTGAATAAATTACTGAAAGACATAAATAATAATGACAAACCTTTTGATGGTAAGATCATGATTGTTTCCGGAGATTTTAGACGAACATTACCGATTGTGTGACATGGTAGTAGAACTCAAATAATTGAAACTTGCGTCAAGAATTCTAATTTATGGTGTAACGTTAAATGTGTGTCATTGCATGAAAATAAACGAATTGCAGCAAACAAAAAAGAATTTCAACAGTAATTACTTAATGTAGGTGATGGAAAGTATATAAATGCATTTGAAAAGGAAAGTGAAGCAATTAAGCTTCCATATGAAATACTATCCAATGGTAATATTATAACTGAATTGTTTGGCACTTGCATAGATCAACACGATAAGAATATTCGGTAGAAAGGAATATTAGCGCCAACAGTGATGTCCTTCATTATAACAATGAAATAATCGCAAAATTAAAAGGAGAAATTAAAGAATATATGTAAGTGCTGCTAAAGATGATAACACTCATTGCTTAGATGCAGTTTTACCAACAGAATTTCTTAATTCTTTAACACCAAATGGGTTACCACCTCATAAGTTACAATTAAAAGAAGGTGTAATAATTATTCTTTTAACAAATATGAATTTGAATTTAGGTCTGTGTAATGGAACAATATTAATTATAAACAAATTAGTGAATATTTGCAGTAATTGTAAGTGGCAACAATGCTGGAGACTTAGTTTTCTTACCTCGTATAACATTGTCACTTTCAAAAGAAGAAATACCCTTTAAAATGTTGCGAAAACAATATCCGATACGACTCGGTTATGCAATGACAATTAATAAATCATAGGGGCAATCATTTGACAAAGTAGACATAATATTATCGTCACCAGTATTCAGTCATGGACAATACGTTGAACTATCCAGGGTTAAATAAAAAAAAATTTTAAAGTTTTACTTTTAAATAATTCTAAAATTACAGATCCATCAAATAAAAATAACAATGAACCAAACTTAATCGATGCACATACAAAATACATTATTTACAAAGAAATTCTTAATTAAAATTCTCAATAAAAAAGTAGATTATCAAAACTATTGGGTATATATATATCCAATAGTTTTTATAATCTACTTTTTTTGACACACACACACACACACACACACACACACATGTATGTTCAAGGTGTACAAAAGAAAATTTATTTACTTGTTTTATTTATGAGTTAAAAAGTTGCACATCATATATGTATAGTATGCAGAAAAAAAATAATTAAGCGCTGGGCAAATGTATGGCAGCTAAAAGAAATAACACTGAGAAATTTTCTGCAACATTAGGGAGTAAAATCGATTACTAAAACGGATTATTTTAAACACTCATTACTATAGGAAAACGAGAAACTACAAGATTACTAAAACGGATTATACTATACACTCATTACTATAGGAAAACGAGAAACTACAAGAGACTGTGACACATCACAAACTAAACATTTCTTTAACTTACTACTTTATTGATAAAAATCTTACAAGTAGCGAAAATAATTTTTAAAACATTAGTTATTTAAAAATACCTAAATAGTGAAATACTAACGTTAAAGGAAGTTGCTGACACATCGACGACTAGATGGATTATATTTGTAGTTGAAAATGTTTCGTATTAAGTTTATGGTTGAAATATGTTCTATAAATTTTTGTTTACAAGAATATCAAAAATCTTTTCGATTTATTTTTTCCTCTAAGTGTAGTTTATATTGAGAATTTTTCTGTATGAAATTTTACATCTCTGTAATTTTTACTAATTTAAAGATAACCGTTTTAAAACTAAAATTTAAAATGGAAACTTTTTTCACCAATCCTACGATATATTAATAAAATAGTATCTAAATTTGCAGTGTACAAAGTACAATGATTGCAATAACTATACTTTTATTGTGGATTGTGTTTCCTGGTTTTATAAACTCTGATAATATATCTGAATTCAATTGGATACATGTTTTAAAACAACAAATGTTAAATAATGATCTAAACTTTTATCAAATAAAATTGGTATTTAATCTAGAGATTCGAACGGATGATCATCAGAACATTATTTCTAAGGAACTAATGCAGCACATTCCAGTTACTTCAATAAAAATAAATGAACCTTATTTAGACAGTAAAAGTTTACAGTGTTGTGATAACTTTTCATCCGAATCCTTGTATGTTATATTACAGTATGAATACAACTACTTGTTTAAGCGAGTGCAGCACATTTTAGATTCATTATCACAACTACCTTCGAATAACGTTCGACCAAAATGCTTATTGATTTTCTTAAATGGCAAAGCTGATTCTGATTTTCTTTTTAAAATAATACTTCTGTATGCATGGTCCAAAAAATTTCTAGATTTTTCAATTTTACAAACAGAAGAGAGTAAAAAAAGTACTGTTCTTTATTACTTTAATCCATTTTTTAATCGCTTTAACAAAAAACTATTTTCTTCCGACGTTCAGATTTTTCCTAAGAAACTAAAAAATATTAATGGATACCCTCTGAATGTTCTAATATTTCACCATTTACCAAGTATGATACTCACAATAAATCAGAGTAATATAAAAATCGATTATTTCTTTTATCCTATACTGTTAATCGCAGCAAAAATGTTAAATTTTTCTTTAGTATATACTCTAGGATTAAACGGTAGAGCAAACTTTGGAAATGTTGTAAATATCTCAATTGAAAGCTTTAAGAGAGATTCTACTAATGTTTTATCAATACCAGTCGCAGGAAAATATCCTGATTCAGTATATGTACCTTTGGAATACCTAATAAACACTTATGTGGCTATTGTACCCATACTTCCTATCTTCAAACTTAAAGATGGCTTTAATGCTTTAATACTTATACTTATATTTGTATTGTTTATAATGCTTATTACTTATATAGTGCAAGTATTACAAATTATAAGCGAAGAATTGAAAATTTTGGATATTATTCAAGCAATTTTTGGAGTAGCTGTATCCGTGCGACTCCAAAAGTCGAGGAATAGAATCTACTTTTTTAGTATTGCAGCTTTAGTTCAAATGTTTTCGCCAAATTTGTTTTCTAATATTATGAATGATGCAATAGTCTACAATGAGATTAAGTTCGATACCTTTAAACAGCTGGACGAAACTAATTTACAACCATACGTTAATAGGGCTATCGTCAACCTAGTTTTTGGGGATGATTACGATGAAAATATACGAAATATTAAACGTAAAACTATCAAGATAGATGATATATACCATTGTGCAGAAAATTTAAAATTGAAAAAAAGTAGTATGTGCTTGACGCATATTGCTGTGGCTATAATGATAATAGACACAGCGGAAAATTCGGCAGTCATGAAAATTGCGAATCCTACGTTTGCATTTATGCAAACAGTGCAATTATTTGAAAAAGGATCACCTTACAAAGATAAGTTTCTTGATATATTTCGAAGGCTATATGAATCTGGAATTTGGCAACGTTCGGAGGAATTACGAAAGTTTTCAACTATTCCACAGCTTAAAAGAAGTAATATAATGGTGCAAAATAAATTTATAATAAATCTGTCCATACTACTTATTGTTGGGTTCTCTTTCTCTGTCATTATTCTTTTAACTGAATTCTTGTATTTTCTTGTATTTCATTGAATAATGTAATAATTTATAAGATGAATTCCTATACCCACTATAGCACGTTTAATTTTTATTTAAAATTTTTAAAATAAATATTTGAAAGAAGGTTCTTTTATTGTCTGAATAAAAAATTTGAATATTGAAAACAATGTTTTATCGATATTTATGTATATATTAGCAGAGAACAGGTTAGGTTTTTTGAGAATTTAATGGATTATATTACTATATTTAAAAAATGTTTCATTTCAAACTGTTGATAAAAGTCAATGTCTATAGATATAATTCGTCACGATGAAACAAAAGTATACGAAATTTTATAAGGAAAAAACTTATTCTTTCTTTAGTGCATTGTTATTTATAATATGTGTGAAGTAAAATTGATTGTTAAAAGGGATTATTCTCAAAAGTTTATCATTTCTTCAATGTTATATAGTGAAAATTGTAATAACAGTAAATAAAAATAAAGCATCAGAGTGGCAATAAGTTTAGTAAAAGTTCAAGTTATTTTAAATACCTACTATAAAAGAAAAATTGACTTTCAAAAAGTAGATGACACAGAGTAAAAATGTGAGTTGTCGTACTATCTAACCATTCCAATTTCAAGAAAATGTTTTTCAGACACCAACTTCGAACGAGTAGATATAACACGTTTAATATTTTTAGAATAAATATGAAAAGTCCATATTTGACTATTATTGAAGGTCCTTTTTCGATTTAAACTATTAAGAAATGTCAAAAATGCATATTTAGTTTATTACAAAAACAAACTAAGACAAATATAATAACAAAAGAATTTACAGTCATACCATGAAAAAAGTTATATAATTGTGATTAAAAATATTTTATAAAACAAATCTGTAACTAATATTTGTTTCGCAACATTTAAATATTTAGTTACAAGATTGGTGTAATTAATTTATTCAAATCGTTGTTTAAATCAACGTTGTTTAAATCAACGTAATTTTTAGTTGTTTGAAATATTTGCTGCATGGAGAGGTGTTCAGCCAAATCCTTAGTCATGCATTTTTTTTAAACTTGGAATAATCCTTCAACAATTCAGAATCACAAAGTTACATCGATATTTTCATAAAATAAATACACGTAAAATAAAAATTTTCTTTTTCTCCATAAATTGATAAAATTAGTTTCAAAATAGTAAACCGTATATATCTTCATTGCAAAAGTTCTCTAAAAGAAAATAAAAGAATATATATTTTTCAAAATCCGTCATTCACAATATTTTCTTAGCTATTTCAGAACTACTGCAGTAAGACGTGAATTTACACGGTCAAGGTCGTCTCAGCGTCGATCGGTTAAATAGCAATAGCGTATAGTTGCTGCTTTCGCTCTCGTTACGCGTCGAAGCGAGGGTGTGGCTGCAGTTACGATCATTACAGTAACACTAGATTTGACATAGACGCGAAGTTATTCCCGGCATTGGTCGCTTCGGCAATTACCGCGCCAAGACGCCGTGTGCGTAAATATATGTACGCACTCACACAGCGAGGCTCTTTTAGTTCTCTCACTGCCGGTGCTAGGCATTTCATTTAGCTCCCGAATTAATTCTCGTGGCTATTCCCATCGCGAAGTTTACTGCATCGAATGTAGGCTGTTGCGAATTCGATATACTACACGGGTGTCAGTCAATATTCTCGTAAATGATGAATTTAGTCACTTACATGGCAATCAAATTTAATACTTGATAGTTATAACATTGCATAATCGTTGACTTAAAAAAAAATTAATTTTTTATGAAGTGTAAAAAGACCAAGATTAAGAACTAAAAAAATACATCTTTTTCTACAGAAAAAAATAGAGAAATATTTTGTCCTTTTATGCTCTTTGACTTTTACATTTGTCACTTTTATAAGAAATTAATATTTTTTATGTTAATGCCCAAAAGAGGTTTTTTACCTATTTTTCATGAAGTGAAAAAAACAATTTTTCATGAAATGTAAAAAGACAATGATTAAGAACTAAAAAAATACATGTTTTTCTATCTAATCTACAGACAAAGATGTATTTATTTTTGTTCTTAATCTTGGTCTTTTTACACTTCGTGAAAAATTAATTTTTTTTAAGTCATCGTTTATGCAATGTTATAACTTTCAAGTATTAAATTTCATTGCCATGTAAATGACTAAATTCACTAAATTCATAATTCTGTAGAAAAAGATGTATTTTGCCAATAACGCTTAAATTAGGTAAAAACACCACTTCGGGCATTAACATAAAAAATATTCAGTTTTCGTAAAAGTTGACGATCATACCTAAATGGACAAAACTTTTCTCTATCGAACATTTTTTACTAGGAGCGATTCATTTCAAAATAACAGTTTAACCAGTTATAGAGGCAGCAACATAATGCGAATGCGAAACATGAGCATCAAGAGACGCTCCTTAAATCGCAAAGATATCGCCACACCGTATCACGGCGAGTGCGACGCACCAGCAGTAACGGTCGTGCCTCACATACAAAAAGAGAATCTGAAATACCCGATAGCGTTCCAGCGTTGGTCTCTTAGTCGTTTAGTGGTGCGCTAGCTTAAAATTATAGCAATCATTAGACTTCCTATTGTAAGTAAATTTCACTTTTTGTAATTACTTACTTGACTAATATCTATTATGTATTTATTACTCTTTGAAACTGTTTGTTTTATACAATGCTAAATTGTGATCAAAAACTGGTTCCCTTTCTGATCGAAAACTGCTCCCACGTATTTAAATACCATGATTAAACAATGATCTCTAACCTATTTTTCACTAGAACAATTATCATAAATTTTGCTTCTTCAGAGAAAAAGTTTTGTATCAGTGAGAAAATTTTTTTTTCAAAAATGCTTAAAAACATTTTTTAAGACTTTAGGAACCAAAATTTAGCAGTTTGGAGAAAAAATTTTTTCGGATCTGTGTGCGTGTGTATGTATACTTCTGTATCTCGAGAACGCATGTACAGATTTCAGAGTATAAATATTTGTTTTACTGGGTTTTTGTCGCACGAAGTTGGGTAAATAAATTTTAAGATTCATTGATTCTCTTTTGTTTTATTTCAGAAAAGTACTTTTTTATTTTTAGTTGTTTTACTTTTTTGTCAAGAGTAGTTTAATTTTTAATAAACTTAGAATATGTGGTTAAAAGAGCATTAAATTACCTACAATTTGAAGTATTATTTTTTGAAATTGCTTGCGTCGTTCATTTTTATTTCGAAAAATGTCATATTTTGAAACTATGGTTATTAGTTTCGAATTTTTTTATTAATCATTATGAAGTTTTACTCAATTTTATAGATTAATGTTAGCATGAATCTGTTAAATTTTCAGGACGTAATATTTTATATTTTTTGAGAAATTAACAATATTATGAAATAAATCGGTTTTTTATCAGATTCAATAATCCTCAAATTTTTTCAAAATATTATGTACAAATAGCATTTTTGTTCCTTGAAGCTGTATATTTTTTTATTCATCTGGATAATAAGTTTTCAAGATATTTTACTTTATCTGATGATTTTTAAGTTTTTATTCAAATATTTATATTTCAATAATGATTTGATGGGATTTGATGTTTAATATCCCATATTTTGTATTTTCAAACACTTTTAAAATATAACTTATTGAATTATAATTTTTAATTATTTAGTCAATGAAATTTCTTTAAAAATTTTAGGTTATGTTATAATCAAGATTTCTTATATTTTTGAATATGATTGAACATATGTATTGATTAAATAGATTTATTTTCAAAAATTTATCAATAAAAAATATATCGTTGCAAAAAATAAATTTTTATTATTATTAATATCAAATTGAGAAAACGTTAATAAATTCATACGCATACAATTTTACGATCGTCTTACGAATCAGTTAAAATTAAAAGTTATTATAAATATTATGTTTTCTCGTCTTTATGCTTTCGGGTTACTATGTACAAAAACAATGACTAATTTGTCACCTAACAACTCTACACTGTGCCTTGTGAAATGAAATAAACGGCAAGAAAAACATATACAATTTTGAATTTCGCCTAAATATGTTGAGAAAATATAATACATTGAGAATTAATAAGTGCGTTTCGCCCTGGTACTGCTGGTGGGTTATGTTATTTCTTTTTAATATAGAAGACTAATATAAAATTTAAAAATATATTTCAAATTTTAATAATAATTGTGAAAATTAAAAAAAAATATTTTATAAATTTCTTATATAATTTATGAAATATTTGTGAAAAGTTAAATTTCTTATTTTATATATAAATTATATAATAAACGTATATTAGAACAAAACATTAAGTTAGAGGAAGCTAAGTGCCAATGGATTGGCAGTGGTTTTAATATTGTGGCAATAATTGGACTTCGTATTCTAAGGAAATTGCAATTATTATAATCATTTACTTGACAAAATTTTATATATAAATAGCATTTTTGTTCCTTGAGAACTGTATATTTTTTATATACATTCGGTTAATAAGTTTTAAACATATTTCAATTTTTCTAATTTTTAAGATTTTTTAAAAATATTCATATTTCAATAATGATTTGATGGAAATTGATGTTTATTATCTCATTTTATTTGTATTTCTAAATACTTTTAAAATATAATTTATTGAATTATAATTTTTAAATATTTGATAAATGAAATGTAATAAAAAAAAAAATTCTAAATTTCGTATATAATTTTTTAAATATTTTTAAAAATGTATAAAGTTAAATTACTTACTTTATTTATAAATTATATAATAAACGTACATTAGAACAAAACATTCAGTTAGTGGAAGCTAAGTGTTAATGAATTGGCATTGTTGTTTTTTTATATATTATTTATCGTCGCTATATTTATACTCTCACTCGGTGCTAATGAGTGTCGGAGGTCTATGGTGTGTTTGTAAACAAGCAAATGTAATATTTTAAAGAGGTTTTTGTGACAATCGGCCGAGACTTGGGCTCGATCCCGGGACCTCCGTGTGCGAGCCCATCGTTCAGCTGACGAATCCACGGTGGGCCACTTATCATAAATTTATTATCGATTATTTATAAATTTGTATTGCATTTAATGAAAAATGAAACCTAAATGTACGTGAAAATTTAAAGCAAAGTAAGATTTAAGCTTTTATTTCATTTATATCTAGACATAAACATGCAAGGTGCTCTTAAGTGATTAAAAACTGGGTCAGTGACGGTACCTTATATACTGTACATTTTAGATGTTGCTTATAGCATTAATATCTATTACTTAGAAATGAATCCGATTTCAATAAAAGTATAAAGAAAAAATAGTAGATTACGCCATTAGGGAGGAAAAAACTTGGACAGTTCAGAACTCGTGCAAATTGGCACCCGAGCAGAATGCCAGGGTGGCAAACACGAGGTCTGGGCTGGCCAATTTTCCTCCCGAGTAGCGTATACTATTTTTTTGCCTAGCGAGGACGAAAGTACCACTTTCTCTCCTGGCGCCTGTTTAAGAATTTTGTATTTTTGTCCTCGCTATAGGCAAAAAAATATATCAAATATAAATTTAATAAAAAGATAAAAAAAATTCTTTCCTGAAAAAATCAATTATAAAGAACACCAACAGAATCTCTCGGCATAATCTGAACATCTGAACAAACAACCTAATCTGTTTATACAATCTTACGCCATATCCAAAAATCCAACATATATTCAAACGTAGAACTATATATATTATACTTTCCACCCATTAACAACAATCCGTCAGCGGACAGCTAACTCAATCGAGATAAATCTCGCAAGAACCAAGGCTTTGTATACCCCCTTATATATACACGTACCCGAGAGCTGATAGAATAATGACGAGAGTGATAGGGGGTCGCGGGGGAGGGGGGGAGGAAGAGAACGAAGTGGAATAGGAGCACGCACGAGCAGACGCGACAGTAAATGGAGAGGAAGAGGGATGAAACTGGTGGGAACGATTAGACCGGAGGGTTAGACCAAGGAAGGGAGCGTAAGAATGGTGAGTAAGAGAGGAGACGTAGATCGATGAATAAATTCGCAAGGGACTACTACTATACACCCTCATGCAACTTGCTTTGCTCGTTTTTAAAAGCTGCTCTCCATTGGTGTACCTTATACGCGAAATTATATCTCGGTTCTGGATGGCGAGCGAATACATCCAATATTGATTTTGTCGAAGGACAAGCGAAGCTGCTTTTGAGTCTCGCTTGTTGCGCGCTGCCCTCGTGCGTATATCTCTCTGCAGCGACTCTGTGTGTGAGCGCGCGCGTGTGTGTCTTTTGGAAAACGCGGGACGATTGATGCTCTGCACCGACTGCCTTTGATTGCTGATGTTGCGCGTAATCGTAACGAAGTAACAAGTTTACATTTGAGACAAATATGCACCTTTTTTTTGGTGAATTGTAGAAACTGAAGATGCATTTGAATCGCTGACGTCAAATCAGTTGACCTATTTGGAAGATGTTTTGATGAGTTTGTGAATATGGCCGCGCGTTCTATTGATCGATATAGGGCTTATAAACAGCTATATAATCATGCGCGTATCTGTTCCAAACTGTGTTTATTGTCATTGTCACAATTAAATAAGGGTTTTCTGAAATTATCTTCAAAGTCAGAGACATCGTCATTTTTAATTAAAATAGAAAAGCTAAGCGTATTGGTAAAAATAGAAAACATGTTTTTCCTTTTTGGTAAGAGAGCTTCCGGAGAAGAATTCAAAGCTCTAGCTCATTGATTCCCCTATTAAAATTTAAGACGGACCTATTGTATAGCAGAGCCTAGCAGATCGTGCATGTTTCGCTTTGCAAACGTTTCGTTTCAAAGATGAATTCCACAGCGAACTAAGCGAACGTAAAACACGCTTTCGGCACTTGAAGATCTGCCTCACTGCGCATAAACTTTCTGAGACTCGCCGCGTGGTAAAGCATCAAAACGATTCTGCGCTAAAGTAAAAAACTTTTTCATGACTCTCGAGTGTCTTGTATATTAGATTAAATTCACGGCTGGTATGTATCGTGCAGCTCGCTCTTGGTACATATATATAGAGCCTTTGTTTCTAAGACATCCTAGAGAGCGGTGCGGAAAGTTTTCCAAGGGGTTCAAAGCTATGTAAGATCGTTTTGAAATGTTCCGCACTTTACTGGAATATTCTAGGCTTTTGTGGAATATCTGTATATATATATGTATACATAGTAGAGTTGCCGCTCTAGAAAGTTTCGTAATGACCTGACATGCTTTCGTTTGTTACATACTTATTTCTATTGTTAAGTGCCGATATTATTTTGTGTCTTAGTAAAGTAAAAAAATCTTATGATATTCGTTATTTTTACAGAGATCACAAACCATAATTCTGCAAATGATTGCATTATCCGTCCAATATATAAAGGTAAAGAATATTTCATCTTGTTTGTGCCTTACTTGTCGTCTCTTCTTTTCCCACAACCTTTGTTATCTCTCATTACGTTCAAACAGCGTGACACTCTGAAAAATTCGACCCCGATACGGCCCCTAGAATTTCCCACAATACGAGTCCTGCTTAACCGTAATATTTAACGTATAAACCAAGAAAATGACCACCAAGACACGTCCCATGAAAAACACAGTTGCCTCAATTATTCCGTTCAGTCCATCCACTCACCAACACAACGCATAAATTGATCGACATTATTCCTCCCGACGGTATATCACCCCGTATTCTTTGCTCGATGACAATGTATGCATCGTCTCAAACTCATTGTGTGACGTTCCGTGCGCGTAATTATGTCGTCGCGGTGGCGCAAACTTGCCCTACAAATCCCACGTTCACACACACACACGTACTCACGCGGACGTGTCTTTATGTAAGAGCATAGTGCCAGCTTCTCGTTTTTCACCGTACACAAACGTCTGCTTCCGCTTCTCCAACCTATCTGTCTCTCTCGTGTACAGTGAAGATAGAGCGAGAGAGACTCGTGACACTTTTCTGGCCCGAGCTCATTTTTCTTTCTCCCCAGTTTCTGACCGCGTTGCCGAAAGCTAGATCAAGGGACGTGCTTCAGTTGAATTCGGAATGCATGAAGCTCCGGCTTTGCTTTTAATTCTTGTCTCGTTTATTCTCTTACTACCTTTTTTTGTGGGTTTTTGGTGGAGCAGTGCGAAATGCACTTCTGGGATTAGAGATAACCGGGGTGGGATTGATTTTTTTTATAGACCTCCAATTGTTTTGTAGGGTACGTCTATATAATGTCTATGTTTTAATTTTCAGTCGATTATCTATCTAAGTCAGTACAAGATTATTGTTATACCAAATATTCATCCGGAAATTAATAATTATAAACGATTCTAATTATGATGTCACATTTAAATAGAATCGATGCTAAAATCAATTTTATTTGAGAATTTACAATGACTATAATTCATTAATAATAATATATAATTATAATAGTAATAGTAATATATTAATGTTTATATATAAAAAATTTAGTATCATTTTAATTTTGTTTTTAAATGTTAGTTATATGTTACACAACTTTATCAAAGACCCATGGGAAAATGTTTTGATTTCAATTTATTAAATTTCCATTTTTCCGTGCGAAAATGAACACGATCAAGACGTTAAAAAGTAATTAATGACTCGTATAAAAGCCACTTTAGCGGTAGAAGCGAAGTAGCGCAAAATAAAAAAAAATGTGACGATTAAAAAAAAGGTATGTGCTGGATGTAAAACTCGCCTGCTGGGGAATAAACGCGCGACGACGCGGGGATCTTTCGGCTTGGTATACGATGTGTGTTCATGTGTTTTGTGTCGCAGCTCGCGGCTTTTCTCGCAAAAGCGACGCACACACACGGGTTCGTTGCACTGCGGTCGCGCGAACTGAAGGAATCACTATTGTCTCTTTTTCTTCTCTCTCCCTTTCTCTCTCTCTCTCTCTCGCGCGCTCATTTCCATATACTCGTTCTGCTAGATTTCTTTTTTTACGATTCTTTTGGCGAACTAATTTTGAAATGGGATGATTTCGTTACGACGCGCGCTGTATCTGTGCTATAAATTTTGTTTTCGTCACTCTAACCACAAAATCGCATGTTTGATGCGACTTTACGGCTCTCGTGATGAAAAATACGGTTCGAGACTAGGGCGTAAGAGGATTTTTCCCTCACTCGAATTTTCGACCTCGCTTCGCTCGGCCGAAAAACGTCTCGTGAGTGAAATAATCCTCTTCTGCCCCCGTGTCGAAATGTACTATTTCTTCTTTGTCATCTTTTCTCACGCATTTTGCAGAGAGGAGTTCGAGCTTGATGAGGTGGCTTTGAAACTGCGCGAGATAAAATTAATTTTGGATGCGTTGAAATTTCATTTCGCTGTGGTTAAGTTGGGAGAAAAATATTAATGTTAATAAAGTGGGAGGTTTCGAGTTAGGTTGAAGGAAAAAAATATTGTGTTTCGTGCATTGAATCTATGAATTTGTTTTATATTCACCTGCAGGCTTTTTATGATTTCAAGAATTTTTAAATTTTGTATCCTTTTTGTGAGTAGATCGATATGAAATAGTTTTTTATGCACTTTTTAGTTGAATTATTATTACTTAATATTTAGATTTATGTTTCAGTTATGTTTCAGTCACCCAAAAGTATGGTACCGCGTATGGATGTTGTAGCGTCTAAGCGAATAATTTTATTGTTCCTTATTCGGCATTGCTGAATCAATTAAAATAATAACGATTAATTGTAAAAACGGAGGAAGCCGACGAATGCGTAGAAAATAAATAAACCTAGATAAACGTACAAAATTTTTTTATTCTTTAGAGCTCATCAAAATATTAATATTGGAATAAAATTTAATCGGGGGAAATGCGTGGAAATATAAAAAAAATTCAAGTCAATTTTGTTAAAATGAGTGAAAAACTCAAGATTTCATCCGACATCTAGTATTAAAAATTATAAAAAATCACTTTTTTTATATTTTCCACTTCATAGAGAAGACATTTTTTCTTCAAATACTTCAGAGTTTAAGGATTCTTTGTGCTGATGTCGATTTTATAGGATTCATGCCAAGTTTGACCATGGGCCGCTACCGGCGTCCTCCTTTTATTATCAAATTAATTTGAATTATCAAAAGCCCATTTTTAATCGGTTGAAAATGACCATATGGAATCCATATAGAAATCCTTATGAATTGCTCACGGATTTCCATACAGAATGTACAAGGAATCCATATGGATACAGATTGGATTCCATATAGAATTCACAATGATTCCACATAGAATCCAACAAACATCCACATAGAATCCATATGGAAACTATATAGATTCCACCTCGAATCCACCTGAACTTTTGCAATTATTTACGAAAATTTTAAAGTCCACGTAGGTAGGTTTGATGATAATCTTTTACCTTATCATACGGATGATAACACCCAAATTGGGGAATCAAGAGTTGATATTCATATTTTTAACCTTTTTTGAATTTAATTGTAATATTAAAAATCCCCAGTTTGGGTGTTATCATCCGCTTGGTAACACTATAATAAATGATGAGTCATAATAAGTAAGTAATAAACCGAAACTAAGCAAAAAAGAACACGAATAATACGATACTGAAATGGTTTTGTAAACTACTAAATAGCTGCTAAATAATTTATTTTCTACAACATTAGGGAGTAAAATCGATGCTAGAAGGGATTATTTTAAACTATACACTTATTACTATAGGAAAACGAGAAACTACAAGAGACTGTGACACATCACAAACTAAACTTTTCTTTAACGTACTACTTGCTTGATAAAAATCTTATAAGTAGCAAAATAATTGCAAAACCATTAGCTATTTAGAAACACATAAATAGTGAAATACTAAAGTTAAAGGAAGTTGCTGACACATCGTCGACTCGGTGGATAAAGGTTCTATCTTCATTTGAATTAGGTATATCTAAAATATTAGTTTGGGAAGGATACTATTTTATATTTTAGTTTGGTAAAGGTTTCATTGTTCAGTTTGGAAAAGGTTCCATCTCAAATTTTAGTTTAGTTTTAGTTCTATCTTGCAAACACGTTTTATGTCGTGGAAATAAATTTTTGTTCACTAGAATATCAAAGATCTATAACCAAAGTTTATATTGTGATTTATTATATAAAATTATACATCTTTGCAATTTTTACTTAACTTATAGTTGAAAAAAAGGAATTAATCGCGATATAGAGCCAGTTTAAAACTAAAATTTGAGATAGAAACTTTTTTCACCAAGCCAACGATATGTTAATAAAATAGCATATATATTTTCAGTGCAAATAAATACAATGATTGCAATAATGATAGTTTTGTCATGGATTGTGTTTCCTGGTGAAATAAACTCGGAAGATATATCTGAATTCAATTGGATACACATTTTAAAACAACAAATGTTAAATAATGATCTAAACTTTTATCAAATAAAATTGGTGTTTAATCAAGAGATTCGAATGAATGATGATCACAACATTATTTCTAAGGAACTAATGCAAGACATTCCAGTAACTTCAATAGACATAAATGAACCTTATTTAGACAGTAAAAGTTTAAAGTGTTTTGATAACTTTTCATCCGCATCATTGCATGTCATAGTACAGTACGAATACAACTATTTGTTTAAGCGAGTGCAGCACATTTTAGATTCATTATCACAACTACCTTCGAATAACGCACGACCAAAATGCTTATTGATTTTCTTAAATGGCAAAGCTGATTCTGATTTTCTATTCAAAATAATACTTCGATATGCTTGGTCCAAAAAATTCCTAGATTTTTCCATTTTGCAACTTGAACAGAGTAAAATAAGTACTATTCTTTACTACTTTAATCCATTTTTTGATCGCTTTAACAAAAAACTATTATCTTCCGACGTTCAGATTTTCCCTAAGAAACTAATATTTCACCATTTACCAAGTATGATACTCACAATAAATCAGAGTAATATAAAAATTGATTATTTCTTTTATCCTATACTGTTAATCGCAGCAAAAATGTTAAATTTTTCTTTAGTCTATACGCTAGGATTAAACGGTGGAGCAAACTTTGGAAATATAGTAAATATCTCAATTGAAAACTTTAAGACAGATTCTGTTAATGTTCTATCAATACCAGTCGCCGGAAAATATCCTCATTCAAGGTATATGTACCTTTGGAATACTTAATAAGCACTTATGTGGCTATTGTACCCATACTTCCTATTTTTGATCTTAAAAATAGCTTGAATGCGGTAATACTTATACTTATCTTTGTATTGTTTATTATACTCATTACTTATGCAGTGCAAGTATTAAAAGTTATAAGCAAAGAATTAAAATATTGGATATTATTCAAGCAATTTTTGGTATAGCGGTATCCGTGCGACTCCAAAAGTCGAGGAATAGAATCTACTTTTTTAGTATTGCAGCTGTGGTTCAAAGGTTATCTGCAAATTTTCTTTTCTAATTTTATGAATGATACAATAGTTTACAATGAGATTAACTTCGATACTTTTAAAGAGCTGGACGAAATTAATTTAAAACCTTACGTCAATAGGGCTCTCTTCGACCTGGTTTTTGGGGATGATTACGATGAAGACATACGAAATATTAAACATAAAACTATCGAGATAGATGACGTACTACATTATACAGAAAATTTAAAATTGTACAAACGTAGTATGTGCTTGACGCATATTACTTTGGCTATAATGATAACAGAGACAGCGAATAATTCAGCAGTCATGAAAATTGCTAATCCTACGTTTGCATCTATGCAAGCAATACAATTATTTGAAATAGGATCACCTTACAAAGATAAATTTCTTGATATTTTTCGAAGGCTCTATGAAACTGGACTTTGGCAACGGTCGGAAAAACTACGAAAGTTTTCAGCTAATCCGCAGCTTAATAGAAGTAATATAATGGTGCGAAATAAATTTATAATAAATCTGTCCATACTATTTATTGTTGGGCACTCTTTAGCTGTCATTATTCTTTTAGCTGAATTCTTGCAAGAACATTTGAAAACTTACAATAGTTATTTATGTGATACATTTTTTGGATTTCATTGATTAATGTAATAATTTGTAAGATGAAGTCCTATGCCCTCTCTAATACATTTAACTTTATTATTAAACGTTTCTGTTAAATTTTTAAAATAAAAATTTGTATAATGGTTGTTTTATTACCTAAATAAGAAATTTGAATGTTGGAAAAAAATTTTTTATGAATATTTATATGTATAATAACCGAAAACAAAGTTTTTTGAGAATTCAATATATATTATCAATTCAAATCGTTGAAAAAAGCCAATTTATAGCTTTAATTCATGACGAAAAAATAAAAGCATATGAACCCTGCTAGAAAATTAACGAGTCGAGCTGGTTGGTAGACTAACTTCTACCTAGATTTGTTAGCTAATTTCTAGGCAGAATGTAATCGCAAGCTACCTAGAAACCCGTTAAGAATATGTATGCGCAGACGACATTCAGCTGTTTATTTTAAATATTTAGAGATAACCCATCGCACACTCGTGAATTGGTTTTATACCTACAAAATATTAAAATGGAAAAAATAGATAGAAAAAGGAAGTATTTAAATGAAAAAAAGAAGAAAAAATTAGATTATCTAGTAAATGAACTTAATTTTTCTTCATTTGAAAGTGAAGGGTGTGAGAGTGATCATAGTGAAGAAATTATTTCTGAAGAAAGTGACGACTGTTCAAGTAGTAAAAATGAAACGAGTGACGAAAATATAAACTTGGAAAAGATTGAATGTAAGGAAATACGCGAATTGCAAGAGTGGATTGTAAGGAAAAACGTTCCTCGCAATAG
>UELV01048757.1:0-21592 GCA_900490015.1 Megastigmus stigmatizans
ATTATATATACATCTATATCAAATATAAATATATATATATATATATTTACACCATGATAGTATATAATAGAAATAATAGTCAATAATAATAATACAAAAACTTCATCATTGCATGTATAATTTTTCCAGAATTTAAAATGGGCTAAGAATGTCATCCACTTAGAAGCCGAAAATCTCAAAGGTGACTGTATTGATAAAGCTGCAGAGTATTGCTCAGACGAATTCGTTGGAGATTGGGGAGAAACAGTCAGATGCGTCGTAAGTTAATTAAGTCATGAATCGATCTTTAGTTCGGTATTAAAATAATAATTTTTCTCAATAAAATTTGTTGCATGCGGTTGATACATCACTTAAATTCACAAATAATGATAAATGTGTATATTTATTATATTGCTTGAATTATACAGAGAGAGTTCAGCAGATATCACGGGAACTGTGCAAATGTAGATTTGAAGCAACACCGGCTCGACGTGCAATCGATAAGCGCTTATAAGAAATAGGAGAACAATAAATTGTCATACAAATTATAAAGTAATTATTTCCATATTCGTCAATAGAAATAAACAAATAAATAAATAATTCTACGACTCGATAAATTACGTGCATTGCCAAATTTACATCCTGGAATCGCCTAAACTTAAGACTACAGCCTATACTTTAAAAAGAAAGAAGAGAAAACTCTGTACAAAAGTACTGCACGATAAGTAAGTATATACAATATACACGCAATGCAAGTAAGAAGTAAAAAAGTAGTAAAAGTGTGTATGGGCCCACTGAGCGTAAGCAACTCTTGCTTCTCTACACCGCCATACTGTAAATATATATATAAATAAAGAGTCAAGGAGATGAACATAGAGAGATAACGCAGGGTCAACAGGGGACGTACAGAAGAAGAGCGAAGAGCGCAGAGAGAGAGAGAGAGAGAGAGAGAGAGAGAGAGAGAGAAAGAAAGATTAGAGAGGCGGTAGCCCTGCTGGGACAACTCGGATAAATCACCCTCTTCTTCCCTTAGCGTTGCAATGGAGAGCGAGAGATGGAGAGAGGGAGAGAGAAAGCAAGAATACCTCACTCGCTCTCTGACGTCGTGTCGTGGCGTTTCGATTAATGGACGAACAAATGCGGCTCGACGCACGAGTCGCACGCGCGGTGAGCGGCCGTCAATAAACGAGGCGCGCGCGCGACTTCGTGTCTTATGCTATACCTATATAAGAGCTAACACGACTGACACAGCCTCGCCGTTGGATTGAACTTGTCTATCTGCTAACCCTTTCCTCCTATTCGCAATTTCGTGTCTCCCATGCGCTTTCTCTCTCTCCCTCTCTCTTTCTCCTTTTCTCGCTCTCGCGTACCAACCAAAGCCTCCCATCTTTATTACTGTCGAACCGGCATCTGATTCTGGAGGAGGGAGGATTGACACTCAGCTGGTGGAGTATTAATGATGTGAGGCTTTCGCGAGCGAGAGATGGTACGAGCCTTTTCTCGGGGAGCCCTTGAGAAATGATCTGCAACGCGCTATACGGGACTTGGAGATCTGATTGAAGACGCGCGTGGAGCTGCGTTTGTTCGGCACTAATTGCGCGGTGATGAATTATCTACCGTCAATTGGATCAGGTATTATAGTTGGCCTTTGTCTAATTATTTCCCTTTTTTTCATCCGATCTTATTGTTGCTTTCTTTTTGTTTGCTGTCATTTGGGCTTTGTTTCTGATCAAATAGCCGTTCTTGATCATCGGTAAAGCAAGTTTTATCGATGACTGTCAGTTTCCATGCTTTTCAAAATTGTAATTTTTATTTCGAACAATGTATTGAGAAGATGAGTCAAGTGTAGTAAGCTTCAAACAATTTTTTTATATTACACTGATATTTATGAGCTTTGAGTGTACATACAACTCCGCTACTACGTCTATGTGAAAAATATTCATCACTTTGATGGCCTTCGAACTCATCCACCCCACATCATTTCCATTCGATCCTCTTTCCTTTCATCCTCAACGTAATCCTCAAAATATTCAAACCACCCCGAAACAGCTTGAGCTGTCCACGTCGAACTATATATATTTGCTCTCTATAGGATACATATACGTATACTCGGCCCTATGAATTTTCAGAATTCGACCCCAGAAACGTCCTTTTCATCAAACAGCTGCTCTTTCGCCTCTACTCCAAGAAAAATCCAAAAGATTGGATTCTCGCTCCATCTCTATCTCGAGACCCCCGCAACTATCATAAATCACTCGTGAGCACAAGCATCCGTTGGGATCCGTTTAGTCCGATACAGCGTGCGAAAGAAAAAAGGTCGCGCCTCGAAACAAAGGAAAAACCACTAAACAACCCCCTCATTCGTACACTTTTGGGAGGCCAATATCCACTGTAGCTGGCAAGTTTGCGCGCGCCTGCAGCCAAGAAGAAGCAGCTACCGCGAGCGCGAAGGAATCGCTGTAGAACTCGGACTTTATCGAGAGGAAAAGTCGCCCCTCTTCGCGATAAGACTGACAGGAATTTACTTAGACCAATAGGTATACCGGGTACTGTGGTGCTCGGTGGTGCTGCGATAACGCTCAACGTTCTACGGAGCGAACATTAAAGTTTAAAAACCGTTGTCGGTTTTTTCTTCTTCCCATACATTAATAATATATAATTTAGAAATAAATTAAGTCATACATAATTACCTATCTTTTAAAATTCATATTTTTAATAATAATACAAGAACTATATATACAATCAATTTTAATGAATGATGTTTTAAATTATAGGTAATTAAGAACTTCTTTTAAAATACTGCACTTTAACAGTTGTTGAACAATTACTAAATTTTTCAATACTCAATTTGTTAGAAAAGTAAGAACAAATTTTAAAATATTAAAAAAACTTTTTAGATATTTTTAGATATTGAAAAAAACAATAACATAATAATTAGATTTAATTGAGTAAATTTTGGTTTAAAAGAATAAGAAAACACAAAAAATTTAAATTATTAAGTTTAAAAATAAATCAAATAATTTGTAAGGTATGTGCCATTAAAAATATAAAAAAATTAGCTAAGAAATAGCAATCGTGAGAGATATTAGAATACTAAATATGTATGAATTTTCATGAAGATTAATTCATTTTTATAAGTGCTACCCGATCAAAAAGAAATACGACTCGTTTCATATATACATTTTTTTTCTCATATAATAGCCATAATAATCCATTAAAAGTTTAAATAATTGTCTTCACATGAATCCCTATTAAGAAAAAAATCACCTTTATATGCGAAAATCCTTAAAGGCTCCTCTTTTGTTTTTTGAAAAATAATTTTTTATTTAAATAACTTGAAATAATAAATTATATACTGTAGAAGATTAATAAATAAGTTAATTCCGATGTATATATTTAAGTACTAATGGGTATACCATCTGAAAGAAAATTTTACAGTTATACAGTTACATGTTTTTAATCTTGATTATAAATAATACTTAATGTGCGTAGCATAACGGACAAGTTGATTTTTTAATTAAATAAGCCTGTTGATTTATGTGAAATTAATCTGTATTTACATATCGACAACATTAAAAGTAATCTATTAGCGCTGGCGTCAGTGTAAATACTCACAGCTAACCAGTTGTTTTAATCAATTTTTTGTACGAGATTTTCTGTATATCAAATAGCGCGAGCTCGTGCTTTTTCATCTACACGCCTTCGAGAATTCAAACCGAACAAATGATTATTCCAAGTGTGTACAAGAGCAGTTTGTTATACCTTTGCGTAGTCGTCGATGTGGAACTGACGTGCGTTACGTTGCGTTACAATGTGAGATTCCGATCTCGATTGTAAATTTCTGATTGTAAGCTTCGATAGTTTTAATTCTTCAGCTGTGAATGACTCGTCGGTAAATTTTAAAACTGAATAAATCGCTTTTCAGTTATAATTACGTTTCTTGTCGGAATACATTGTATAATTATAGACTAATGTTTTACAAATATGGCTATAACAATCAAGTATGTTATATAAATTAAAATAAGATTATTGATAAAAATTAAAATAGATGAAAAAATGAGAAAATAAATAAGGAATAAGCTAATTAATGCGGCAACTATCATAACTCGTGTATAAAGTGGTATCCACCGGAGGCGTTGCTCGAATGTGCAGAAAGGCACATGACAAAATGAAGCGTCTCACGGAAAAAGGCGCAATCCATGAATAATCGAAAGCGCATGCGTCGCTGCCCTTGTTATGAAAAATCACCAGGAATTTAATTAAAAAGTATAAAAAAAGCTGCACGCGATCCTCGGGTCTGTCTCTCTCTCTCTCTCTCTCTCTCTCTCTCTCTCTCATGACTGACATAATTATGTCCGCGTTATCAATAATCCTTTGACAATCGTAACAACGAGACAGCATGAAAAAGAGCTGGAGTAGTGCGGCAGTGCTCGCGGACTCAGAGAGAGAGAGAGAGAGAGAGAGAGAGAGAGACGACGACGACGACGACGATGGCGGCTGTATAATCGCCTCGCGCGCATTAAAAAAAAAGCATCAAAAGTAAGACCGGAGTGTAAATGATGACTAATTAATAAAGTCCGAAGCTGGCGGAGATTAATGGGCCTCGCGACGCCGTAATTACACCGTACATACGTGTCTCCGCGTATATACCGCGCGCCGCTGCTGCCGCCGCCGCCGTCGCCGCAGCAGCACGGCCCCCGACGATTTATAGATTTGCTCACGCGCGAACGCCGCGCGCCTGGCATAAATGCCTTACACTCCCAAGTCTCTCGCTGTGTGTATGCTTCTGTATACGTATGTGTGTGCGTGCGTGTGTGAGGCAAGAGCGCCGTGCAGCAGCAGCAGCCTACGGCCTGCACCTTTCCCTTCCGCGCCGTTAGACTTCGCCAAAGTGCCTGCACACACACACACACACACACACACACACAGACACAAGCGCGAGTACGAGCCCGAGGTAGTCGACGTGATTAACGAGCGGCAATTGTCTTTACGACGGAACATTAATTTCTGGCCTGACCGCGCAACGCGCCTGCTAGCCTTCTATACATAAGTGCTCTCGCTCTCTCTCTCTCTCTCTCGGCTCGGCAGCTCGGCAGCTCGGCTTGGACTCGTGAAGTCGTGAGTCGTGTACGTGGAGCTGTATACGTGTGTATATAGCGTCGCGGTTGTATGAGCGTTGTATATAGGTAGTTGGCCGGTTGGCCTTCTCTCTCTCTCTCTCTCTTTCTCTCGCTCTCTCGATCTTTGCCAAAAGCCCTTAGACGCGCCCCAAAGAGTATAAAACGTTACTTCAGATTTTCCCGGAAATTCATCTCGCAAACACTTTTTCCATTTAGCTTTCTCTTATATATATGTAGGTATACGTCAAACAGGTTTCGAAGTAAGAATTCAAACAGTACAATTTTCCTATTTTTTTCATCTTTTTCTTTTATTTTTCATTGCGTTTATTTAACAAAATTTTGTATCGACAAATATATTCAATTAGACGCATCAGTTCTCCGCTATACGTGACTCTCTTAGGCCGCATATATACAAGGTAAGTAATATACAAACATTGTATTATCCAATTTTCTCGCCTCTGTCCCATGGACTTAATGTGGCGGTTGCGGATTTTCAGGAGCTACCTTTGCTCGCAAACGCGCGTGGCTTGCTTCTCGGACGTCCATTGCCAACCGCACTCGTGACTCTGCGGCTTTGTACTTTATTACGTAAACGGGGATTTATGCGCGCGGGTGTGTGCAGCGCACTCGGCGATTTTCCGCGATTTCACTCTCTCTCTCTCTCTCTCTCTCTCTCTGTGTATACGTAGCCGCGAGATTGTGCCATTTGCATTCTAGGGATGTAATTAATACGTCGAGCGCGCGATGCAATATTGCCGTGTTGATGATTGATTGGTAGGAGGTAATGATACACTCCTTTGTCGGAAATGCAGCATTTGAAATGATGTTTTTCTTTTTTTTCATTTGATCGGTAGATTTGTGTATGGGAATATACGTTGTGATGAAAAATCTCAGAGATGTGTTTTCGAGGATATTGTTTAAGTGGACATAAACCAAATATGTAATGTATACTAATAACTCTAAATGTATAATTATGACGTAACTCGAATACTTCGTAGGAAGTTGTTTAACAAGTTAATGTGTATCTGATTCATTACAAAATTCGCATTTACAACTCATAAGATATTATTTAAATTCTAGAATGTATTATTCAATATTTTCTCTAAAACTGAAATGCATGTAAACTGAGCTACATAAATTCATGCAATTTATATAAACTGTCACACTAATTGTTCTCTTTAAACATTGACTTTTGGGCAAAGAATCAACTAATAAATTACTCATTTATTTCTGTGACTGCGAGCCTTTAAACTATCTCTGGAGTTAACACTTTTAAACCAACCCCCTGTGTTATTCTAAATCTTAATGAAGAGGGTACACTCGTAGCAATTAGCACCAACCAAATAGTCATCTAAATAAGCTCTCGCTTTCCTTCTCCCTTTCTTTCCTCTATCTTAGAGATGAAACCTGTCACAAAATTGATTAGATCTTTCATTTGTGAAAAATAATATTTTTAATTTCTATATTATTAAGTATAACTATAGTTTTTGTTTAATCCCAAATAATTGAGTACAAATATTTAATGTTGTTAAATAATAGACATTAGCTTCTGTTTTGAATCTAAAATTTTTCTTTAAATACGTTTTGTAATGAGCACGATGAAAAATTTATGCTACTTGTTAAATTTCAAATGATTTTTTAATTAATTGGTTTGAGGTTGCATGTTTATATTATTTAAAACTTATAAAGTATTGCGTTATTTTATTACCGTGCTATACTTACTAACTATAACAGAAATCTTCCCAGTCAAGGATTTTGCTAAGAAGTATCACGCGCTTGTTATTTCATGACACTAAGTCGATTGACCAACAACACTGAGGTCGGTTTTTGTAGACTTTATATAAGAATTTGTAATTTATGTGACGTTTTTAATCTATTCGATCAATATTAATAATAAGGTAAGTATTATAAATGAAAAATAAAAACTAAAAACTTTTTGAAAATAGGAAAAGATTTATTAATAAAAATAGATAAGAGTCTATAAGAATACGTACTGGCCCTTGCAGTTTCATAATATTTTCGTTAGACTTCTAATATTCTACCATTTTATAACCAGAGCGCTAGTCTTTATTGTATTTTAAGTGCACTGACAAATTCTCATCTCATTCAGTGTAGTAGGAAAGAAAAATAGCATGTACAACTTTGTTCTTCTATATGAATCTGGAAGTATACGTATCGACATTTGCAGTTCCATACTATTTTCGTTCAACTTTCAAATTCTTTACTGTATTTTCAGCATAGAAACATATTTGCAGCTGATTCTGTAAAGTAGGAAAGAAAACGAGTATATAATTTTTTTTTTCTTACCAGTTGGTACAGCATACCAACGTACGGATTACTTGTTTTCCGACAAATCGATTTCCTCTGGATTTTTAAGCTTTACATACATTCCAAACAATTTAAAGTAATGACCCCTCTAAAAATGAGTGTTTTAATTTTTGCGTAAAAAGTCCACAGTGTAAAAGTCGATTTTGCATTTTCACTTTAATTCTTTCAATAGAATTAAAGCTATTTAAGGGGACATCAGAAAGATGAGAGTTTGAATTATCAAAAACACTATATTTAAAATTCTTTTAAAAGGTTTACACAAACAGTTACGTGGTTTAAGTTCGAGAAGAAAAAAATGCACATTTTAGCGTTAATTTATATGATCATAATACTCCTAGTTTTTAAAATATTCAAGTTTGAATCATATACTTAAATTTTGTGAACTAACCTATAAGACTATAACTTTTTATTATGATTATTCAATCAGCGGAGAATATATTTAGCGTTGGCCAGTTTTTTTTTTTTGAAAAATCGATCACTGTCGGTTTCACGAAACGCTGAAATTTTTCGTCCTTATATACAACGTCTAAATCCTTACATGGTTTTTAAATTGTGCAAAGATACCATCCTTTGATAAAAATTATGGTAATTCCTGATTAGCGTGCAATATCCCCTCCCGCAACGATCCATTCACGCACTGTATAGTACCCCGCGAGTAGCGCAGCTCAATCACCCTAAGAGAGAGAGCGAGATAGAGAGAGAGAGAGAGAGAGAGAGAGAGGCGCGTGTCGAGACGATCGCTCATTCTACTCTTGGTCTCGACTGCGGCGTGAATAACGAGGCGCGCGTTGCGCGTGTCCGTACACAAAGTCTCAGCGGGAGCCATGACCTCGTGCGTGTACTTATATATATTCTTATCAGCGCTTTTGGATTATTGCCTGCTCGTTAGGCTCTTCTCGTCCTCTATACACCGCACCGGAGCTTGAGCTTGCGTTCGTATACGGTATACCTATATATATATATATGTATATGCACGAGTCGCGCGAGAGAGCTGGAGACACGTGACGAGGACTCGTAATAAGTATAGAGAAGGGTTCGCTCTCGAGAGTTGAGCAGCGCACGCGGCCGCCTCGTATACGTATATCGCTCCTCGGCTTATGTGCACGCGAGAAAAGGCTCTTGAGAAAAGGCTATGGAGAAGGGCCGGTAAGGATTGAAAGGGCGACTTTGTGCGCGACGAGTGAGAGAACTGCGAATGAATCTTTTACGCGCTGCCACTTGTCGTTCTTTTTTCCCGCCCGCTGCAATATCCTCTGTACGGGCATTCGAGCTGTACGAGCTCTGTATAGGCTTAAGCGTATAGTCGAGAAGAGAGGCTGTGCTCACGCACGTGCTCAGGAAATGAGCTCTTTGTTTAATGTTAATGCTGGCTTTTGTTGCAACAAATTGGGATGCGGGGGGAGTGCAGCGGATTTGAAAATAATTGCAATTAGATTTTTAATGATGGAGAAAGGTGCATCGTACCGTAACACTGAGTACTTTGTTTATTAAAGTGTATTATACACATATGCCTATATTCGGTTGAAAGTTAGTTTTACAGGAGGTGATAGATAAATGACAAATGCTATTGTGATTTATTAAGTTATTTGAACATGAAATTTTATCTTACTCAAAGCGAAGCTCGGAGAGAAAGCTTTGTATAATAGATGAAAAGTTTAGACTTCGAGCATGATTTCAAGGCTGAACAAATTGTCAGTGTAATTTAGAGCTATTTCTTTACTGTTAGAATGTCCATATGTATATAGAAAAATTTCAGTTAGTTTGTCACAGTTGATTGGGTAACTATTTTTATTTAATAGAATAAGATCTTTGGCTGGTTTGACAAGTTTGTCGACATTTAATAGAGATGGTTGTTTCTTTAACTTCTTTTTTGCGTTACGTATTGATTTCTTTTTTTAGCTATTGCCAATGTTAGAAATTTGATTAGAAGTTGTAGAGGATAAGTTATAGAGTGCAGCCTTTTGTTTGTAAGTGGCACAGGGGTATGAAAATCAGTGTTATGGTTGAATTTATCTTTGTTGTGTGTGGCATCTTTTCTATTTTCACTATATTGGTAATTTTCGATTGATCTGTTGTTGTATTTATATCTTCAGTTGGAGGTATACTTTGAGGATTTGATTCTACATTTTTACAATACTATGCAAGGTGTCCTTCTTCTTTACAGAGAAAGCAAGTTAATTTTCCATTTGAAAGATAGAAAATACCAATATTTTGTATCATTAAAATTAATAGGCATGGTTTAAGAAAATTTTTCGACATCATCGGGACGTGTATTCTTGCACTGTATGACCAGCAATTGCATCTAGTATTATAGCTTGATCTTTAGTTGGAAAAGAGCCTCGTTGTACGATTCTTGCGAATGAAGCTTTTAATTAAGTCATTATTGTTAGTTGTTTAATTGAAATTAGACTTGTAAGCATGTGTTTCTGTAGTCAGAAATAATATACACACGTTATTCAATGTACTACGGGCTTATCACTCGCAGAGCTTATCTCGAGAGAAACTCATGGCATCCTTCTGCATCTCGGGAACATATGAAGCAATATTCAAATTTCAGAGAACAGAAGTAAATTTGCTGTAATCTTTTTAAAATTTTATATATAAATATCATTTTTGTACCTTGAGGGCTGTACACCTTTTTACAAACATTTGGTTGATAAGTTTTGAAGATATTCGAGTTATTCTGATTTTTAAATATTTTTAATCAAAGAATGGTTTGGTGGATTTTGTTGCTTGGCGTCTCATTTTATTTGTATTTTCAAATGCATTCAAATCAGAATAAAAATATTGATTAAGAATACATAAAATAGGTATAAAATTGATTTTATTATAGAAATGAAGAAAATTGGGTATATAAATCATAGTAACTTAAAAATTTGTTAAAACAATTTAAAAAAAGAAAGAATTTATGATAAATCATCAATTTACACAATGTATCAAATGTGAGGAATGTAAGTGCCAATGCATGCCAATGGTTCAATATTTAAGTACTTGAAAATCGATGCAAATAGTTTTGTATTTTCTAATTATTTTTCAAGCAGTAGGAAAGAATTGATTGATCACAGCGAACTATTTTTTTGTAAAATATATTTAATTTGCGACGTTTCGAGAATTTTGCTACTTTCCTCTTTAGGCTTGGCTGAATTATAAAGATAAAATCTATGTCATATTTTATGAGTCGTTAAAAATTAAAAAGCATAGTAAGTTTTACTATTCCTAAACGGGTTAGAATTATTAAAATCAGTCGACTCCTGTATCTCGTATCGCATAGACACTCTGTGTCGATTTCAGAACTCAGAAGTACATTTTCTTTTTGAAAATGATTTTAATAATTCTAACTCATTTAGGCATAGTAAAACTTACTATGCTTTTTAATTTTTAACGACTCATAAAATGTGACATAGATTTTATCTTTATAATTCAGTGAAGCCTGAAGAGGAGAGTAGCAAAGACTCTCGAAACGTCGTATATTAAATATATTTTGTAAAAAAATAGTTCGCCGTGATCATGTATTCTTTCCTACTTCTTGTGAAATTATTGCGAATAATAGAATCACGATTTAATTTTTCTAATTATTTTTATTTTTACTTTATTATTATCGTCCAATCATTTATGTACAACTGGGTCTAGTAATAAACAGACATTATAGCTGCAATAAGTTTACGATCGCACTGAATTGTCCGTTTCGATGCTTAAAATTTGCAATTTATCAGAGGATATATTGCTTTAAAACACGAAGTTAGCGTTAAACTAATAAGAAATTTCAAAATATCCCGAAGTTCTAGAACTAAATAAATGTAAGTCATGTGAAATGACTGCATAAATAAAAGAACGTAGAGGCGAAAGAACATTTAAAGTGTGACTAAAACAAAAACAGAGACGCGAAGATTTAGGCTGAGATTTAGGAAGAGTTGACTGAGATTTGACTGACTAAAATGTATAAATTAAAAATAATTATAGCTACTTTTATTTTCTTATCAGTTATATTTTCTTGTAAATCAGATACGGGATATGAAGCTAATCAGAATGGGTTAAATATTTTAAAACTAAAGCTCTTAAATAATCCAAATTTTTATGAAATAAAATTTGTAATGGCCAATAAAATAAAAACTAACGATCAGAGTGTTATTTTTATGGAATTAATGCAAGATATTCCATCCTCGTTAATGAATTCAGATGAGTTCTATTCAAGTGACAACATATTACAATATTGCGAAGATAAATCATATGAAATATTATACGTTGTTCTACAATCGGAATGCGACAATATGATAAACCAGATTAAATACATGCTAGATTCAATATCACAATGTTCTTCCAATAATTTACGACCAAAACTCTTGCTGATTCTTTTTAAGTACTTCATCACGGACTGCTGCATGCTCTTAAAAATTGTACTTCGATACGCATGGACAAAAAAGTTCTTAGACTTTTCAATCCTAGAAATTAAAAAAGTGATGATTTATCAATTTATTATCATTTTAATCCATTTTACGAAGATTTCGTAAGAGAAAAATTATCATCAGATATTCAACTTTTTCCAAAGAAACTAAAAAATGTGAATGGATATCCTTTCCAAATACTTATTTTTCATTTCCCACCATTTGCATTCGCGAAAAATAACTCTATTACCGAAGTTCACTTATATTACTCATGGCAGCTGAAATTATGAACTTTTCAAATATATTCACTGAATATTGTCAAACAGATTCTGTTAATGCCTTGGCATTACCATTGACAAACACATTACCTCATTCAGTATACGTGCCTTTGGAGTACGCGTTAAAATATTATGTCGCTATTGTACCTATTATTCATATCTTTAAAATTGATGCTTCTTATTTGTACAAGCTTATGACTGTGCTTGTCTTTGTTTTATTATGTATTCTTCTTACTTATGGAATGAAACTATTAAAAATTATAAGCAATGAGTTAACCATTTTCAATCTGGCGCGATCAATGTTTGGCATACCTGTACCCACATGCCCTCAGAAGTCTTCAGACAGAATATTTTTCTTTAGTGTTTTAGTAGTCGTGTTAATTTATTTGGTGGATTTTGTTTCTGACATTATGACCGTTATCATTGTGCACGATGAAATGAAATTTGATACTTTCAAAGAGCTTGACGCATCTCTGTTAAAACCGTGTACTACTATTTTTGTCAAAATGCTTTTTACAAACACGAATGCAAATAATGACCATTATTCTGATATTGGAAAGAAAACGATACTCGTGAATGATACTTTGTTTCGTTTACAAGTATTAAAAGAAAAGAAAAGTAGATACTGTATGATGCATATTTTTCAGGCTACAATTCAAATGAACGAGAATGAAAATAGCAAAGCTCGTTCTTACTGAGCACTCAGTAATGCTAATGTTTGAAAGAGGATCGCCTTACAAAGATAAATTTCTTGAAATTTTTCGAAGGCTGAACGAGTCTGGACTTTGGCAACGTTCGGATGGACTTCGCAAGTTTTCAACTTTTCCCGGACATAGAAAAAGTAAACCAGTGCTGAAACGTAATAATGCGGTTAGATATATTGTATTATTAAGTATTGGATATTCTCTTTGTTTAATTATATTTTTATTCGAATTATTACAAGAACGCCTACAAATTTACAAAAATAATTTATATATATTTTTGCGTTTATTGAAAACTCATTACGATGTTTCAAAGAAGTAAAAATATTTTTGAATGTATTATATGTATGCATAATTGAATTAATATATTCACATTTAATTATATGTATATCTGAAATAAAGATATACAGTATTTATGGATTATATATTATTGAATATTAAGGACAATATTGCGTAAGTACAACATTATCTTGCATGCCTACACAATGTACTTTTAGATTGAATATTATTGCATGTAAATACAAGATTGAGTTCGTATAAGATAAGATACCTGGATAGATTTTGAATGCGATAATAAATTTGTACATCTGTTCGAGGACATTAGTTCCAGGAGCAGCTGACTCGATAGGGATTGATCTATACACTCAAAATAACCCTTAGCCTCCTGCTGAGTCGCTGACATCGACGACGAGCCTGCCATACGTCATTCACTGTCATTCTCAAGATTTTAACGTACATTTTTAATGCTGGCATTTTCCGCATTTGACATCCCAAATAAAGGATTGATCTGGTTAATTATTACACGCATCGTGAGTTTAACTCAACAATTAAAAAATGTATTATACATACGTAGGTCTGCAGAGAAATCATAAATTTGTTACCTTTGATTTCCTGTTCCGAGACGTGTTACATGATTAAATGCTTTAAAAATAATCACAAGTGCGTGGAGAAAAATAAAGTGAGCGATCGTCAGAGAAACAGAATTTTCAATTTAAAAATTGAGACGAATCGAGGGTCTGTACAGATTTACGCTCCTCAACGCCATCACCTGAAAGAAGAGATACAACACTGCTACCTCAAGAAGAGACGACATCGCAACCTTCAAAAGTAACAACGTTATCATCTTCAGAAATAACAGCACCGCAACTTCCAGAGGTTGTCACCTAACAAAGCAGAACCAAAGAAAAGAAATCGAGCTTCATCAAAGTACGTATTTTGTATATATTCATAAAAGATGTTCATTTTAGTCATTATTTTACAAGTATTATTTTTTTTACAGAGCCACCTCTAAGAAATAAAAAAAACAATGAAAAATGATCCTGTTACCACTCAAATCAAGATTAAGAAGCAAACAAAATAATTAAACTGAACTATTTGTTGTCTTATTGCTATAATTTATGTTACAGAATAGCCCGTTGACCAGAAGAAAAACAAACGATTTAAGTAGAAAAGTACAAAAGATCATATTTATCGATGTGAAAAAACTGATTTTAGATACGAAAGAAGATTGATAAAGGTCGGTATAATCAAAGTTTTAAACTCTCATGCAGAGGCAACACAACAACAGAAGGCAAAGATTATATCTATCAAGCATAAACGAAAAAAAAAGATCCAACGAAGTAAAAGGGTGAAACTGTCTACACCGCGCTAATGAAACTTTCATAATGGATCGAATGAATCAAAGTCCCCAATGTAAAAATGTTGAATAATGAACGTGCTTCCTTAGTATCAGCAGCAGCAGCACAACAACAAGCCCCGCGGGAGAGAGAGAATCAATATCCGCGGTGTTGCGGGCTTAATCCAGCCTCAAGATATGCTAATCCGTTAAGGCAGCAAAGGATGTAAGAACATCAGGGAGCAAGTGCTGGATGAATATACATATATAACGAGGCTAAGCCATAGAGGCTGGCTAGAATCGAGGATATATATAGGATAGCTGGGGGAAGGAGCCGGGACGTGGCGCGCAAGGCAAAGCGACAACTCTAAGCCCGATAACGGATACCGCGAGGCTGGTTACGGGCGTGTGCGGTACAGTTCAGAGCAGCCCTCTCCCTGTCACGCGATGGTGGCTCTCCGAGAGATTAGATGCTGGCAATTAGCGGGAAATATGAGAAGCCTTTCCCGCGCTGGGCCTCGCTCTGTATATACCGACACGACTACTTCTATAGTCTTTCGCAGCTGCCTTCTTAGGCAACCCTTCGTACCTAAATATTCCAGCCGCTGCGAGGATCTGCGCGTTCGGGCTGTGCAACGGGCTTTTGCGTATACATCCGTGCCCGGGCCTCTATGTTCATGTCTTATGCGGATCTCATTTGAGACTTGATTTATTTTTCAGTACTGGTTATTTTGAAAGATGGAGGTAATTATGGTTAGCTGCTTCTAGTTGATACGATGCTTTGCTGCCAGTTGTGCAAAAAGTTATAAATACGTGTTGTGTATTGTGTATTTTGACTCTGCTGCTATAACTATTCCATTTTATTTGTATGCTTCGGATTTTATTTAATGTTTGATCGTTCGTTCGCATGTATATGAATATTATATTGTACAGTTGAGTAATTTAATTCTTTATGTCACGTTAAGATTTCGCAGGGCCACGCATTCTGTTTCGTGGATTTTTGTTTATAAAGCTTTATAGTTTCAACACATGTATAGACATGAAATAAATTGTAACATTAAATTAGTTGGATATTACTTCAACTATGAGTTAGGATAAATTACTTAACCATAATGGAGCCCCGTAATTTATTAAGTACCAAAACTTGCTATTCATAAATTTAATTCGTAACGCAAATGATTAAATGAGTTATATGTACATATATATAAGGATATTTAAAGGATTGCAAAGAAAAGTTGTATTTTTCCAATGCATTACTTCCCTCAAATTCAGACTATTGTGTCATCAAAATTAACATTTGGTAAAGTGCATATATGCATATATTTTTGTATGCGATCCAAAATTATTAGACCGTAACTTTTAATCGTGAGATCCAAATGAATATTTATTTTAAAAGCACTACAGAGACATTTACCTACTTCATCTTGTCTTCGCTGTATTTTATCTAACAATTAAAATACACGTATTACCATAAAATACATATCAATCTATTCGTCATCTCTCTCTCTCAGGTCCACCGTCAACGTCCAACAATCTCTTTATATACATCGAGAAGCAGTTCAATCCAATCGAAAGCTGTGGTGGAGATCGAGCGAGACACACACGAGCTTCAGCGCGGTATATACACACACACACACACACACACACACACAGAGCGAGAGCGAGTATATGTGTAAGGGAGTATCGAGCTATAGCGAGAGAGAGAGAGAGAAAGAAAGAGAGAGAGAGAGAGAGAGAAGCGAGGGTGGTGGCGCGGACTAAACATACTCGCCTCGTTAGCGGCGTGTTACTCGATTAACACGCCGTATAGCGACGCTCAGTGAATTATATCGGCCGTGTGCGCCGCAGCTCGTTCACCCGCGCTCTCTCCTCCTCCCCCCTTCTCCTTCTCTCGCCGCAAACACACCCACACACACACATACCCGGACACAGACACGCAAACCCTAAAGAGCTGTATATAGTATATGCGCACACGTCCAGAGAGCGAGTCGCTTTATACTCGAACATATACGATATAAGGTATATAAGCTATACATATATAGATATATAGCTGGCGCAAGCTCGTAAAGCTTGACGATCTATTTCGGCTTCTTAAGTCTTCCCTGCAGCAGCAGCAGCTTGCATCTGCACTCTATATAAGCCTGCGCGCAATATACTCAGCCAAATGCAAGTCTATTATATCGAGCTCGGTATCGGTCCTCTTCTCTCTCTCTCTCTCTCTCTCTCTCTCTCTTTCTCAACAAAGCTTAAATTATGTGTGTGCGTGTGTATGTGTTTTAGTGTAAATCGAGCGGGCGAACGAGTTAAAGCTGTTGCCGGCCATTATAAGGAGTGCTCGTTGAACTTGTATATATGTATATCGCTATATGCTCATTAATTATGTGGGAAAGTTGTGGATATATTCTTATTGGCCTCATTGTTGACCGTCTCATGCATATATACGGCCTGTTAAAAGGACGCGCGCGCTACGCTACGCTTGCCGATTTCTGCTTTAATGAGTCAAATTGATGTATTGCTCATTGTATGCCGCGCGAGCGAGCGACAGAGAGAGAGAGAGAGAGAGAGAGAGAGAGAGAGAGAGAGAGTTGCGCTCTTTCGACATGTAATTTGTAATAACGATCGCTCGAGATCTGTTCGATAGTCGAGTGGGAACCGTATTATTCGAGATACATCGTCAACTGCAGATTGGGTTAAGGGGAAGAAAGTGTTGGAGTATTATGTATATATATACTGCGGTTGTGCAGTGCGCAATACCAATGTATATATCGCGGTTTTTATAATTAATGCATCAATTCACGTCGTTCGAGCGATTGAAATTATTGTCTGACGTCACTCGTACATTTTTGCCTTCACTTGCAATTATACTTATTTATTTGTATTGCACATTACATTTGTTATTTGCAGATAATATAAATACTTGAGAATGCCGACAGCTTTAAAATGTTTCATTGATTTGTACAAATCATATTTTTAAATGTTAATAAAGTTTAAGTGTAATAGCATAGGTCACACAAATAAAAATAGTATTGCCATTCCCCTACTTAGCAAACATATAATGTAACGATTAAAGTAGAAACCAATTACACGCGAAGGATATAGATTTATCCATTAATTTATTCATTTCCGCGACTCCAAGACTGGCATTACGCAGTTGCACGGCATAATTACCTTTCCCCTCTGCACTGCATCAGGCACTCGAATGGACTTAACAAATTGCCGTTCTGTACATAAACATACGCTGCGTTTTCCACAATCAAAAAACCAAAGGAATTCACTTGATCTGGGTGCGAGAGGCATAGTATACGCGAAAAAATCCAAGACACGCCTGCGGGTTGACACAAAGTTACGGGGCTGCATATAGCGCGAAATACCGAGGCGTACATACATTGCAGCCGAGTCGGTTTAAACGTTATATATAGGTACGCTATCGCTTCGCAAATGGAACTAATTAAAAGGAACACGTAAAAATTGGCTCATTCCAGGCCGCCACACACACACACACACACAGAGACAATCTGAGAGTCACAATCGATAGGCGTATTTACAGGACAGAAAAGGCGAGAGATAGGAGAGATAGAGCTCCAAGTTAGCGTCGAGTTTAGTGTTCCTGTCACGTGCCCAAACATTGATTAGCGTCTACGCGCCGCGCCGCCATGCCAAAGTGCAGCGATACATCACTGTCGCGCCCGTGAGCGCGAGAACCAGATGTATACCTACCCGGGGATATATATTTTCAGCGTTCCTGACTTTCTCTCTCTCTCTCTCTCTCTCTCTCTCTCTCTCTCTCTCTCTGTGTACGTGGGTGTGTGGCAAAAATGATCGATATATGGCTGCGTTGAGTTTGGTCGGTGTGCGCGTGCAGGCAGCCACGCTCTAAGTGTGTGCAGGCCAGATCCAGAGCACTGCACACTCTCGGTTCATCGGAGCGTTACAATGATTAATTTCCTAATCGCGCGCTAGTCTACGGCCTGTGAGGCCTGTATAACGTATAACGTGCGCGGGGTAATGTACACACACGAGATGCCGGGGGTGGTTGACGGACGGCTGCAGGAGAATTCTGTCGCTCTTTATGTTCAAAGTGCGACGGCCGGCTGATGTCTGCGTGTTGGCAGCTCCGATCGCCGATCACTGTATAGTGGACTGCTCGTTGCCCAGCGAATTTATTCTGCGCGATTGATGCGCTTTTTTTTATTTTTTAGCTGTACAACACTTATCGCTGCGAGCGATTGAATTGTTTTTTTAATGTTGCGTGTAATTTTCAGATTTTTTCTTTATAGTTTTTTACATTGTTGAAAAATTATATTTTAAATTGGTATAATAACGTAACGATAATAAAGTGTTAAAAATTACCTGAATACTGTATTAATATTTTGCACAATAAGTCGAGTACATAACTAAAACAATTTTCCACGATGTAGTTGCTAAGTAAATAGCAAATATGCAAATCGTTTATAGCGTCGTTATAAAATAAGCACATTTTTTCTTTCCTAACATCCGCAAATGCCCGCGTTATTGCGTAATAGCGTATATTTTGCATGCACAGAACAAAGCCGCTAAACAAGCACAAACATATATCGGTTAAGAAAATATGCATTTAAATTCTCCGTTAATTTCGCGCAAACGCAACCTCAATTTGCGCAAAATGCTCTTTTCGCGCTTTCGTATAAGAAATATATATTTACTCGAGTTAAGTAAATTTTTTGTTTGCCGGCACGTTTACGCAAGCTCGCCGGACCGCGCGACTAAAAGAGTGCAATTTTCAACAGCGCCGCGGCGTTCTTTCCACTTTTTGCACACACTCTCTCTGTCTCTCTCATTCGTCCGATATTCTTATACAGCATTCCCTTCTCCATCTCTCGCCCTTCCACGCTCATACCGAATATAAGCGCAGCATTAAAATGGCCCTTAACGAGGCGACGGTGTGGATAGATAAGAGCTCGCTATGTGTAAATCTGGACGAAAGTGAGTGCGGGCTCGCCGCGACTCTCGGGAGGAGCGAGAGAAGAAGGGAAAGTGGCAGGACCGGATTATAATGGGGGATATATACTATGTATTATATAGGGCTGTAACAAAATTATTAGATATATCAGATTAAGCGATACGACACATTTTTATTTTTATGAAGAGGCACGTGCGTGATACAATTTTCTGGTGGGGACCATATTTGAGTGAACACGGTGAGCTTGAAATAATATGTAAAGTACATAATTGTGGCGAGACATTTAACTATAAGGATAAAAGCAAAATAGTTGTAGTTTCAAACGAATATTCTTTCCATTCGCGTTTCAATATAAGATTTTATTAAAACGAGATAAAGTTATGTATTGTTTTTAAAGCTTTACAAGAAATTTAAATAAATTCTAATTTAAAGAAGCTTATTCTACAAACTAGAATTTTTTTTTTATGAATTTCTATTCTTTATATACCCATAATCACAAACTAACTGTATTGTATTAATTTGAGTCAAATTATCGCAAGTGTCAAGTTCTCAGGTGATTCTCAGCCTCTAAAATTCTTCAAAAACCAAGCAAATCCAATACCGCACGTAATGCGACGAAAATATCGAAAGATAAGCTTGAATAACAACCGATCGTGAGCGCCCTCTACTATATAAAGCGGAACAATCGTCTGTATATCCAAAGTGTAGAAGTCTCAGCTTAACCAAAAGGTAGAATACTATATAGCCAAAGGCTCCCGAAAGTCTTGGCCCAGCTCTGCAGACGGGGTGCGAGTTCAAGAGAGCAAAAAGAAAGGAGAGCGAGTATATAGAAGAAAAGGAGCAGAGACAGAGAAAGGAGGATGGGGGGAGGGGTCAGCTTTCGTCGTCGACGGCGCGGCGGTGGTGGTCGCGAGAGCCATCCTTTCTCGCGCTCACGAATCCCGATGGATATCGCGTAATTCGACGGAGCTGCTGCGGCTGCTGCCCCACTTTACTTTTTCTCTCTCTCTCTCTCTCTCTCTCTGCCGAGGGCGAGGCGGCGAGTTTGGCGTTTAACTAAAACAGACAAACAAAGAGAGAGAGAGAGAGAGAGAGAGAGAGAGAGAGAGAGAGAGAGAGAGGGAGACAGAACCTCGTTACGCCGCATTAACATCGTGTCCTGCTTTTTATCTTGCTTGTTAATCATTTGTTGGGGCTCGAGTTGTTACTCTCGCGCCATGCCATATAGTCTCAATCTTTCGTGTGCACCGAGCGTTGAGTATATATATATATATATACGGGGTAGACGCGAACGAAGGGCCAATTTCGCGATATCCTTCCTGTGCCAGCGAGCTATCCCCATTCCTTGGTATTGTGTGAATTCGTCGTATTCTTGCAAGGTACAAGATGATTCTGGATCTGACTGCAGTTTAGGGTTATTGGGTTCTCTATGCAATTGGGTCGAGTGGAGCGAGCTTGAATTTGGATTGGGTTATTTGGTTGCTTGACGATCTGTCCGGTGCGGTTTATGCACCGGCATGAGAGATCGTTCTCGCTAAAGTGGTTAGGTTTTGTAAAGGGACTCGAAAAGATGAAGCTACTGAATGATGATCGATACTGTAACTTAACGAATGGAATGTGGGCTGAAACGTAAGCACCAGGATGGCCCTTGGAATAAGTAATGATCGAACATTTCGGAACATTACACCACGAAAACACTTTAAATGGAACTAATTCAGTATGATACACTGCATTTTTTCATAATTCTGCACGTTATAGGTGTAATTAAAAAAAAAACTCGCCATCGCTCACGATATTTATGAAACAATTTAAATACTCTCTCGAGCCAACTTTTTTATATACGCACAAGTGCTTATCCATTATATACATTCTTCGCAATTCATAATGCATAGTATAGGGTGTATACGCGAGCGGAATATATTTAAAAGATTTGATTCCATAACTCACAAATTAGCAGGCAGCTCTGACAAGGCGCAAATTGTCGAGGAAACTAAGCGCGCAGAGCTAAACTAAGAATTATGTACTCAACAGAAAACATAGATGCGCTACGCAACTAACTAACGCACATATATATACACACACGACGCGATACATCAACAATTTTCATATTCATATCCATTTAAACGGATTACGTAAGCCGAGGCGGCGGCAAAGTCGCGCGGCGGCAGTTCGCATGCCAGGACATCAATTTCAATCTTGGCCCCTGCGCTAGCACAGGACACATACACACACACACACACACCCACACAC
>UELV01048760.1:952-12472 GCA_900490015.1 Megastigmus stigmatizans
GGGGGGGGGGGGGGGGGGGGGGGCGCAGCCATCGATTTGGCAACGTCGGTGGCGCCTGCATGCTCGATCGTCGGTGTTCCTGTTCACAATCCACAGCTGTCTCTCCATGCTCCAGCAGTCCGACAACAATGCGTTTGCTCGTTTGCTGTTTTCACCGCCAAGCTATAGGCCAGCGCAAAGTAGGATAGACTATCGTCGTTCAGTCGACTGCGATCCTGTACTTCGGCATTTGCTTCAGGGCGGAACAAATGAAACTCGTTGACCGAGTCACTGTTTGGAACTTTTGATTAAACGCTAATATATATAAATATATATATATACAATGCCGAAGTTGCAAGACTTTCGCATTGTATACGACAAACCCGGTGCTACATACTCTCCTGGAGAAACAGTTGCAGGCAAAGTTATCCTGAATCTGTCCGGCTCCAAAAACGTACGAGGTAGGTGTAAATGTAAACACAGCATTACATCGATCTGTATACTGGCCAGTATCGCTCTTGTCACTTTTTCATTGTCTATTCGATTTATTACTTTGTTGTAATATAATATTTCATATTTGATTAGTAACATCGTCGAAATGAAGGGATTGTAAAAAAGAAAGCAGATATTATACACATGTGCACATATTATTAAAAAGACTTTGCTTTTTACTTACTGCTGTTGACAACGGCATGTGGTTGGTTAATATGGGGGATTAAAGAATCAACAAAAGAGTAAAGTTATTACCTTATTAACTTTGTGCGTTTTGAACAAGCTACAAATTGTGCAATAGTTGAGCTTTTATGAATCAATGAATTTGAGAAATAGAGTTACTGTTGATGATTCCATATTTTAAGGTTAAAATAATTTATGAACTCGAAACAGTTTTAAAACTTTTTTTCTTTATTATATACATCATTCAATATTACAAAGAGTATAGTCTAATTACGCTATTATTTTAAATACTCATTATATGCTGTTATTTATTTATTAATAAAATAAATAGTTTAAAATAAATAAAACATGGTATTTATGCACTTTTTATTAATATATCAATATCAATAGAAAATTTTCCATAAAATTAACACGCATTTGATACAATTACCCTATGTAATTATTCATAGCGCGTGCGATGATAACTCGTAGATAACACTAATTAAATGAGAAACAATTGAATAATAAGTACTGATATTTGTTGATTAAATAGTATTTAAACTACTGTTCAGGAAAATTTTGCTATTATCAAAAAGATTCAAATTTGTAATACACTATATAAAATTATACGTAACCGATATTATAGAAGCAATTCCGTTTTCGCGCAAAACTTCATGTACATATAGTGTTTCGGACTGCAGTACCTATAGGCATGTTAAATATAACGTACACAAATACCTGTATACATAACATGAATCATGATACAGTATTAACAAGATATTGACGCGCAAGAGTATTATCTACATGTATCATTATTACTTGCTTCAGATTTTTTATCTGATAGAATTACCTTCCAGCCTATAATAGCACTTACCGGACGGCGGACTCACACCTGTCGAATGTATGCACTCACCGACCGGCTTATATACCTATATACCTTATATATAACATTTACACATGCGCACGAACGCAGACTCGTATATAGTCGTCGTAGAAAGTGGTGCTTGTGACGTCATGCGTCCGCAGGTGTCTCGCGGGCCGCGACCCCAACGCCGCGTGTCTTACGCGCGCACTGTGCAGCGTCGCTGTAAACTATATATGATTATGTGCATACACATTTGTTTGGGATTTTCAGAGATTCGGTTAGAGGCCATTGGCGAGGCTGAAGTTCATTGGACTAAGAGTCGCAATGTGAAAGATAGCAGCGGCCGTAGCCATCGTCACACTGACCACTACAGGGGTAGTGAGCACTACTTCAGCGTGTCTAACCGTTTGGTTGGTGGTGCCTCGAGTAAGATATGACCTAAAATTGATTTATTTTAAGTAGCTTAGAATATGATTTTAAGTGAGGAATAGCTACTAAATACACCAAAATTTTAAATCATTAGAAAAAAAAATTAAATATATTTTTTAAACACTACGACAGAAGTTTGACTTCTCATTCGAAGATGATGTGTAAGAGGTAGCCGATTACCCCATTTCTTGAAAAGCGTACAAGAAGTAAAATAAGAAGCAATTATCTGTAAATCACTAGGTATTCGTGAAATACCTTATATTTCGCGCCCTTGTACATCGCAATCTACTGTATTGCACTAGGTATAAAAGTACTTGATAATAAAAGGTTCAAGTCTAGGTTTAGACCAATCTGATGATTTTGGAAACTGGCAGCTTTATCACAAAAACATGTAGAATAAGACATAATAACTGCCCAAATATTATCAACAGATTCAAGTGTATTGAATTACTTACAAATATCGTATTTAAATCATTTAAAAGGCAATATTATTTTTAAAATATTTTTTATCATTATTATTCATATTATATAAAAATCGATATACTTACAATGATTATATTTTTTTCCTTAAAAGCTGTATATAATCAATTGTTACGCTCACTTCTAAGTTTGAAAATCTATCAAAATAAATCTATCATTATATTTCAGTAAAAATATCGATCGCAGCGAACCTCAAGTAGTTTATAGTTTGACTTTTTTCGTAATTCTTGTTAACTCTCTTCGCTCGTTTTTGCTCATTACTACAATTACTCGTTGACCTTTAGGAAAATTCTCTGAGAATTGCAAACTTAACCGAGAACTTAACTGCATAGCTACATGTAAGGAAGAAATGAGAACTTGCAACTGCAAATTGAATATTTTAAAATATGTTTTTCTCATATGCTTGTACTCGCACAGTTTTCTCCAAACGACTTTTTTCAGAAAGGATTTAACCTTTGCACTACTATTTCTTAAAAATGTTATATCTGTAAGAGTATAAAATAATAATGTAGTAGACTTGTTTGATGAAATCATTTATTCAAAATATAATAAGTACCTATTAATTTTGAAAAAAGTATACACATAAGTCATATTCTCTCAATATATGGGATACTATAATTATTTTGATAAATGATTTTATAATTTTTTTTATTCCAATTAGTTTATAAGATGTTATTGAAAATGATTCATATAAACGTTGAAAAATAATAGTCAACTTAATCGATGGGAAGGTCAATTCTATACCTTAGGTTGATTATTAATCAACATTAGTTATGTATTTCACGTACCGATCTTAACTTTTTAAGACGTGTATAAGTTACATTACAATGCCCAGTTAGCATACTTAAAAGTCTTAATGATTGAACTCATAAGATGGCCGTTTTTTATATCAAATTCAAACTATATCTCTTAAAGTTTTTTCGAAATATTATTAAAAACTTAGTTATATATAACGACTAATTGATGTTTTGGTAACCCGAGAACAATTTTTATATAACTTTCTACAACATTCTACAATAAATTTTGAGCGATTGGTCATCTCATTAAAATGATTTAACCCGTTTTGACCAAATAAGTCCGACATGAGCCACTTAAATATTTTAGTTTTTTGAGATTTTTTATACAATAATCTCAAGATTTAATAAAATAAATGTAAAGATCAGATCAAAGTAAACTATTTCTTTTCTTGAGTAGGATCAAAGTTGTCATAGGTCCAATATAAGCCACAAAAGACATAAAAACAATTGTAAAACCTTTTATTGTGAAATATATTTAATTTTTAAAGAAAAATAATTTCTTCGCGAGTTTTGAACTAATTACTCAACAATTCTATACGCCCCGCCTTAATGGGTTAGAAGAATCAGTAAAAATTTATAATATTCTGGGAGTTTATTTATTTTTATTACTAATTATGCAAACTAAAAATTGTAGTAACAGTTTTTTATAGCTGTAGCAAAATAAAACTATACGTTTGTCAATTGCGACTATATATTATCTATGTTTCTGCGTATAATCCGCAGACGTCTTAAAGTTACAAAAATATTTGTGTAAATTTCTTAGCGAAAAATTCATCGTTCGACATGAAATTTTACTTCAAAATGAAAATTACTGACGGAAACATGTTCTCAGACAATTAGTCTGGCAAAATGCAAACACTATCAATTAGCTCTGTATTCTTTAAAATTCTGAAGTTATATAAAGTATTCATATAGAGATTCTTGATTAAAAAAAAAATATTATATTTCCTTCTTGAAATATAATATTTTTAGTCCCTAGAAAATATGTTATCGACGCAATGTTTCGAAACTTAAAAAGAAAAATATGAGTATGATTTTTAAATTATTCTGCTCTTTGATTTCCGATTAATTCCAAATCTATGTACCTGTTCTCTATGAGAAGTACCAATATCAAAATTCTTTTAAATTGCACTTGAACAGTTCATACGCGCTCCGCGTGATTAATTTTTGCTTGTGCAAAATTACTAAACTACACTACAACAAAATTGTAAAATTTTCAAGTATTATACTTTAAAAAAAGGGTTAAATACTAATTAATAATTATGATTGTAGGTCACCCTTTAAAGACACATGTGTAGAATAACATATGTAAATGTCAGCCCGATCGGTCCAATAGTTTTTTCTGAATCACGTCAACCGTTTTTTAACAGGGCTAACTTCAGGCAGCCATACCAGCCGGATTTATCATTGAAAATAAAAAAAAAAATTTAGTAATACTTAATATTTTTTCAATAAAATAAATATTAATATGAAAAAAACTTCTTAAAACAAAAGTGAAAACTTTTGTACTAACCCCTTAAGTCATTTCAAGCGATGCTCCTGATTTGACAGCGTGATGTTAGAACGAATTGAAAAGGACACTCTAATTTTATCATTTTTGATACTTTCGCTCGCTTTCATACTCTTTTATAATGATAAAAACCATAAAATAGTACTGTTTCAACTTTGAGAAAGTATGTTATCACTTGTTCGATAAATCTGATGATTTATAAAAGAAAAAAATTGTGATAAAATTAAACATTTTGGCAAAGACCGATAATTTAAAAGTTCCAGAGATTTTCTCATCTATCCATACGTAACCAATTAAATCATGTCTTTAAATGCTTCCCAACATCCAGCCAATACTTTTTTAATAGGGGATTATTTACGTCTAAAAATTGCATCATTGCAATAAACGAATTTTAAAAAAAAGTTGTGGTTTTTAATATGGTTCCATAAGGATCCATTGAGACACCATACTCTTAGAAAAAAATACACTATTTATTTGTAAAAATTAAGATTAGATAGAAAAGTTATTAAAATTTAATCTTTCTGTGACATTACTGAATTAAAGTTTTTTAAACTATCTGGAAAAAAATGATAAATTTATCATATATTAAAAAAAAAGAAACTAATCAAGCTTTACCAATCAGAATATTCATGCCTAGTACAAGAATTTTGTGAAAATTGCTCTTTTTCAGATCACATATTAGTCCAGATTTATCATATACATAAATGTTTTTCATTCTTACAAAATCTAATTTTCTGGTATAATTCGTCCAAATTGGGAATTATTTATAACGTAGACTGATGATCCAGCCCTCGTTACTTGCAACAATAAAGATATTATATTTAAAGGGTTCCAAAAAAATACCTCGCTCTTATACTTCACATTACGTGATAATGGGCGATCCCAACTCAATTCTTTTAGGTGAAGTATTTCGGTCTGAATGACTGACGAAACCTCTTACTAACATAAGAGTAAAAGACACGCCCACTCTCGGGTAATCAAGAAGCACATCGTTGTACGCATATTTTTACCGAAAAGCCTTTTTACAATTACAAGGAGACTTTCTGTATTTATAATATCATATATTTTAAACATCAAGTTAAATTGTTTGATAACAATAACAAAATTAAAATAAACCTTTTTTTTTCAAATTATTAATTAAAATTTGATTCCAAATTCAATATTAAAAATAAAGTAATTTTTTGTCACTATATAACACAAAAGGAGATGGCCAAACAACGTTACCACCGGGTCAACACTCGTATCACTTCAGTTTTCAACTGCCTTCTAACATTCCATGTAGTATCGAAGATGAGTATGGACATGTTCGATACACTGTCAAAGCTATACTTGACCGGCCCTGGAGATTTGATCATAAAGTAATTTCAGCATTCACTGTTGTCGCACCCTATGATCTCAATACTCAACAAAATCGTGTTGTAAGTTTATTGATATATTTAAATATTTCTACATTCTTTCAATCTTTTTCGATCATCTAAATGCAGAAGGGGAGATATGCATGGACACTGAGAAATCTACAATATCGTAACTTGTGCAAAATATCTTATTCAGTTTATATATAAACAGATATGTTACAAAATTACATTTTGAAAATCCTAAATCTAAATTAAAGTAAATTTATTTTATTTAAAATTATGAACAATTAACAAAAATATTTTATAAGGAAATTATTACATTTTTAACATTGTAAAATTTTACAGTACAGATTTCTTAGTGCACTTAGTAATGTAATTTTTAAGTAAAAAAATCGAGTACTTATGTCTCGTAACTATATGAAATCAGTTTTTGCCACGTATTATATCGAAATAATTAATATTTTAAATTTATTTAAACCATGAAGTTTCATGGTTGAAAATTTATTCAATTAAAAATAAGAACAGCCATGTTACGTTCAATATTTTCTCAAGATCATCAAAGTTTATTGCAAAAACTAGCTCTTTTTATTTCTCACAAAAAATTCCACTTGGATAATCAAGTAACCAATATTATGCATGAGTATCACTGCTTACTTGACTTGCTTTAACCACAAAAATCTACAGTACGTTCAATCTTTTTTTTTTTTTTTTTTTTTTTTTTGAAGAACATCTGAGTATTTTTACGAATAGTATGCACAATACAATTGTTTTTCTTTTGTACAAAAAAAAAAGTAAATCATATTCTTTGTAACGAATAGTGATGTAATATGGCAATCACCTATTACATAAATTACTTTTTACATCTCTTTAGTTTCAATTGTAATATTGAATACTGAAAATTAAAAAAATATAATTTTAAATTAAGAGGATGAACCTATGTTCGAACTGTAAAAAAACATTAAATTGGTTAATAACAGTTTTAATGTAATCTTTTTAAAACACAAATTTTTCTTATTAATAAACAATACTTTTAGCAGTATTTTGAGATCTGTTAAACTTAATTACATCAATTCAATTCTTAGATATCTCTAACCCAGTATAATGGTCTAAAATGACTACCTCGCGGTTCCAAAGCTAAATCTTGATGGATTCGTATTAACTTTTTTTAAATTAAAGGAATTTTTATTCCATACAAAGCGAATTGAACAGAATTTCGAAAAGTTTTATACTTTTGTTTTTATTTAACTTTTTTTACTTAATTGCATTATTTTTTCTACTTTTTCTTCTATATTTTGGTCCAAACATTTTTTTCTTTGAATTTTTGAAAAATATGTTCAGAATTGAGCTCAAATTGCAAAATGGTAAAATATTGAAAATCGAACGCAAAAAGTATGAAATCATAAACGTCGGTTCATAATTTTTTACGGTAACTATACTCGTCCGGCTCCTCCTTATACAGGGAAAATATAATTATCAAAAAATGAACAATTTTAAGAATTGTTCCGCTCCTATATTAAGTTCTACGTAGTTTTTCATATATGTAGATATATCTAGAATACGAATAGCTCAAAAGGTCACAAAAAAATTATTTATGCATTCTTTATGCCATAATATAATATTGTAAAATTATATACGTTAAATTCACAAAAATGTTTGTTAGGTGCTAAATATTTAAATAGTTTTTTTTTTTTACGAAAGTCAGACAACACCAGTTTTCATCTACAAAAGTTAAAAAAAAATCATACTTGAGTTGTTAGAAATTTTTTTATATCTCATACGTTGAAATAAAACAGTGATTACCGATTCGAAATACACAATTAAAATAATCGTTTGGTAATAATTCGCGACCTATGAGCCATGTGTGCCTATTACTACATAACTATAAATTGTAATTTGAAAAAACCGCTGCCATTTCATTGGTACATAGTTTCCTTAAGTTTAAATAGTGATTTTCTATAAGCCTCATATATCAAAGAAGAAAAGATTTTTAAAATATTAAACAAACTATTTTTAAACATTGAAAAAATAATGAAATAACAAATAAATATTATTAAATAACTTTTGTTTTAAAGGATAAAAAAATACAAATAATTTAAATTATTTAATTTAAACATCAATTAAATTGTTCATAAAATATTAGCAGTTAAAAAAAGAAATAATAAAAAAAAACGCAAATAATTTCTTTCGCTATAAAAAAAAATAAAAAAAATAAATTATAAAAATCTGTGTTTCATCATAAAACTAAAAAAATACCAGATAAAAATTATTCTTCGGCGGTTATACGACAAGAGAAACAACAAAATGAGTTTTCAAACATCAAATTGGTGTATCCAGTCCTGCGATATATTGTCTCTCACACAAACACACACACACACATACACGCGCGCATACACTCACTCACATACAAACAAATATACATTAATTTATGCAGAAATCCTTAAAATATGTTCATACTTATTTCGTTTTGTGAAAAAAAAAATTTTCATCTTAACAAAGCTTCCTCTATGCGAAAGCAAGATGTTTTACTTTATTAAAGCGAAACTAATAAAGAATTCATTATAATATATTTGTGTTTTTGTTCTTTGAGATTATCAATCGCAGTTAAAACCTTTTTAATTTATTGTATTTGATTTTAACATATTTCTTTTCTAATTTTATTATTCACACTATTGTTTTACCGTGAACCTATTGATTCCTTGAATATTAATCATTTAATTCTCAATTTGAAAGTCATGCATAATTATATTGCAATAAAGCTTTGAGATAGTTTGATTAAAAAACGAAAAGGGTAATATATAAAATTATATTAAAGTTCTATAGTGAAAAAATAAATTTTGGACAGCCTGTTAAGGTGGCAGGTTGAAAATCACTTAAGTAATTGATAGGTTATAAACCTGTATGCTAAATGAAAGAAAGACTACTTAAATAATTCAAACTATAAAAAGACTTTGAACCATTCAGGCTGGCATCGATGACGAAATCAGGCGAAATTTCTGCTGCTGTTGCTTAATCAACATAGGCGGAATGAAGGTCAATGTAAAGAGCAGAGTAAGCGGATTTGTTCCAGGAGAAACGATAGAAATAATTCTCAACTTTGACAATAGCTCGACCCGAGTTGATCTAACTAAAATAAAAATGAAATTAATAAAGGTGAGAATTTTTATCTTTTACATTACAGAAATTAGTCATTGATTAGTCATTTAATAAAAATGTTTATTGAGTTGTGTTCATTGCATCCTGAAATTATGAAAAAATCTCTTCACGCAAAGAATAGAAATTTCTATACAATATACAATTTTAATAACCTATATTTAATGCTTATGATCTATTCTATTTTTTTTTTCAGAATTTAGAGTTTTATGCCTCAACGCCTTTTACGGAAAAGAAATGTAGTTCTAGTCTTATTAAGAAAACTAAACAGAGTGGACCATTTGGCAAGAAAGGTGAAACTTCGTTAAAAATTGAAGTACCGCCACTCCCGCCTTCATGTTTGGAACATTGCTCTCTTATTCACGTCAGTTACAATGTAATCCTTACGATTATGGTCTCAGGAATGTAAGTTTCGTATTATTTAGAGTTTTTTCATTTAATGTATCTAACTCTAGGTATCGGATTTATTATTAATAGAAAAATATTCATTTGTACGATAATTATGGGGAAACAACAATGAAAGAATCATTCAGTTTATAAGTACGTTCGTCAGGTCTCCGGCTGCGGTTGTGGTGCGAGAGGAAATTCTAGTATTCTAAAGTTGTGTATGCGAGTTGTGGATGAAAAACGTGTACGTAATACCCGTAACAAAAACATTTGTCTATAGCGCGATTGAAAAGAATTTTACGCAAATTCTTTTGATTCCAATTCGCCGTTAAGTACACGAAAAGATGTGAATGAGTTGTTACGAAATTTTGGCAAAAAATTTTTGAATACAGTAAAAACTTACGGAATGTTCTAAAACTTTAAAACCTATTTCATAATGGGAATAAAAAATACAAAATCGAAGCCTATTTTTAATGTTGAACATTTTTTTTTCCAAGCGATAATAGTCTGTTGTGAATTTTTGAATTTCAAAATGTTGCGCAAGCTAAAATTTTCAATAGACTAAAGTATATAAATGTTTTCGTGGTTTATATCTCGGTGCGCGCGAGCACACCAGGAGTGCTTTGTTACGCGACGCGATTATTGTCTGTTCTAGCAGTTATTGGTATAGCAGTTTAGAAGCAATATATTTGTTACGTTTTGCTCTATTATTCGCGAGACTGTAAACTCTATTAAATTCTAAAACGGATAGGACTTTAAAAAATAAACTTCCGCTCTAGATGTTTATCTTATATGTAACTTTATTGTGACAAGTTATGCACATTTTACTATCATCTTGAATGACTCTGCCATAAGAGCCCATGTATAGACAGCAAAGTTTACGATTAATTTTTTCGAATACGGTGCTATCAAATTTTTAGAATTGCATACGAAAATACGATATTTATATTTTAATAAAAGTGTGCATACAGTTTTGTATTTATGGAAATGAAAAAAAAAATTCTTGCAATTGTTTTCTGCCAAAAGTTACAGCTAAACTATAAGAATAATGTATAATTTTTGTTATTTGCAGGCATTTTAATGTGAATAGGACATATCCGGTAGAAATAGGAACGATACCTCTTCACTATCGACCTGCAAATGTTTCACACAATTCTGTAACAACATATATACCCTCGGCTCCGCCGATCGACCACGCGAATCCTAATGTACAGCAACTGCCACAAGCTACGCAACCGATCGGCTTCGTAGTTATGAGCGTTCCGCCTTATATGTCCGGTACTCCGCAATCAGCACTGCCAGAAATGCGTAAGTTAAATTCTCGTGTTTGTTTTTATAATTGTTCATAGTTACTTAAATAATTACTTGGGAATCCACGGTAGAATTGAAAACAAAACACTTAATTTTTCAGTTTGATAGATTGAAATAGATATTCAAATTTCTTATGTATTTCTTAAATGCAATATCTTATAGTATTTTCTTATATCATTTTTCTTAATTAAAATTAAAATTAAATTAGTAAAATCGTTTTAATTTGTTGTCATTAATTTCTTATTAAAAAAATTGCAACACGAAATGGAAACATAAAAGTCATTCAAAGCCATCTCCAAAAGAATGTATAATTTTTAGCTCCACCATCTTACGAGGAATGCGTTTCCAGAAGTAATAATATTGTCAATCAAAATGAACAAGGAATGCACGGACCTAATGTTAACTTTGCACCAAGGTATCCTGTTTACAAGTTACCGATGCCTATGCCTTGTAAGTTATTTGGATAAACAGCGAAAAATTGGTTATTTTTACAGTTTTTTTTCTTTGATATTTTAATTGTTGCAGATCCGCCTTAAATACTCTACAGCACATGCTCGATTGAATAAGATTGTGATAACAAATCTAAGATAGAATATATATATT
>UELV01048770.1:622-22335 GCA_900490015.1 Megastigmus stigmatizans
GAGAGAGAGACTTAATGTATATATATATATATCACAATGTTGAACTTACGGAATTAATGAATTCAAATACAAATATTTTGGCGTTAATTGATTGTATCATTTAATATTGATGAATCAGTTCTTAACTATTAAGACACGGCAGATTTGATATAAGTCACCTGTTCAAGTGAAATATTCATTAACAGTAAATGAATATTCAATTCGCCATATTCAAATCCACATTCATTAACATTAAATAAATGTAATTTAATGCAAGACATTTTTTTTCTCAGTCCAGGGATAATTCATTCTATCCTAACTAAATATCGGATGCAGCATACTCATTGAAAATATAAAAATCGGCTTTTAGATGCTGATTAATAAGTAACAGTTCTTTACAAAATCAGTGTATTTAGAATTATCGATTACTTTCAAAGCAATTAACGGAAAAGGGCAAAATTTTACAAACTTCTTTATCTTCACTCACAAGAATTAGTTACTAATAATTTTTTTTTTATTAAATAAAGCATAGGAACAAGTCTAGCTTTCTACACATCTATTCCAGCCAATACTTTATAGAACGAAGATACTAAATGTGTAAACTGATTCCGAAATCAAAATATCGATCGGATGCTTATTTTAGTGAAGCTATTAAATATTCAATACACAGATATGTATAGAGTTGATGCATACTCAACACGGTATACGTACAGTTGGCTTAATCTCCCAGTGTGACGTTTCTCAACAGATTATGTAATGAAGAGTCTATTTTAGCTAAAGTAAAAGAATGCCTCAATTTGCGCATACAAAATTCACGGATTATAAATAATTGATAATATACTTATTTTCTTTGTTACATATATATACTATCTAATCTTCTTATAAAAATATTGAAAATATGTATTAGATGATGTATTTAAGCATGTATATATTTGAATTACCTAATTTATTTATACAATTTTTTTTATTTTTATGTATATCGTTTTGAATTTTGTAATTTCAGTAAAATGAATCGTCCGTGGAAAAACCTGTTGTTTTAAGCGTAACTAGGAAAATTCGAGAAAATTTAATCTTTTAGCTAAAAGACCATTAATGTTTTTTATAATCATTAATAAAGTGTTGTGTTAAGAGTGTATTATTCAATTATTAGCTTTTGAGGTCGTGGAAGAAAGTTTTGTGTCTACTAACGCTCAACTAATGTGGTTATGAACAAAAAATACAGAATGGAAGAGCGTTGGTGGTTGGTTTTTAATTAAATATCTTTGCTTGCAGTTTGCGTAATGCGTTCGTGTTTCCAATACTGATAAACATGAGAACTTAAGACCTCGCCGTGTGCACATGAAAAGGCGTTGGAAAATTAACTAGGTACTTAATATCCTTCATCCCTTCACGTTTGTACATACATACTAGTAAACTTAGAAAGTGATTTTATAGTTTCAAGAGTTTTACTAACAAAATTTTTTATTTTTTTTTATTAATTCACAAAATATAAAAAAGTTAACTATTTTATAGTATGACATTTTTAATTTTTGATGATTTTTTTTAGATAAACAAATGTTCAAAGTATTTCTTCACAAACTTCAGCATATTCTTATAGCTGAAGATTTATATATAATCTAAGTAAGTATATCTGGTTTTAGAAGTAGATTGGATTGTTTAAGGAACCTAATTCTATGGACTACAGAGAACATCGGACTCAACTCGAAAAATGTTGAAATATTGAAAATTGAATGAAAAAAGATGAAACTGCAATTGATTGTCGCTCTATCGGAGGACATACCCAATCGTATCAAACCATTGAAACACAAGATTATTTTAAATTTTCTCCAAATTCAAAATTCAGCACACATCTGAGAATCTAGCGAAGTATGTAAAGTATGTATAAGCGCTTAAAGTTTTTGTCAAATATCAGTTTTAGTGTTCAGGTAAGGGTATAGTTAGAATCGGCTTCCTTTAGGGTCTCCGCGATAACATATTAGTATAGTCATCTATGTATAGAGTAAACAGAGAGACTAAGCGAGTATGTTTGCTCTCACGCCTTGGATATAAACTAAGCGATATTTTGTATTGAAAATATGGTAAACATTTTATAGACAAAGATGTAAAGATTAATTGTGGAAAAATGAGTTTGAAAAATTAAACTAATACGACCGTGACAAACTTCTTTTGTTATTTACGCTATTGAATTGTTCTGCATTCTTATTTTACAATTTTTATATATTTGATTCAATATAGAGGTTTAAAAAAAGACGAAGGAAAAAAAGATATAACAAATTAAAGATTACTCTTAATAGTTTTAAACTACTTCTTTTTTACCAAACTATAAAATTAAATGGTTAAATTTCTTTTATTTAAAAGTTGCATCCATTTCCTTAGATCGATATTGCAAATATTATAATTAATCGAATTGTTTTTATTGAACTTTACTTTATCAGCTTGAGTTTAATCAAAAACGCATCACAGAATTTTCTATGCATATATTTTTAAGTATATAGTTTTAAACGTAATCAGCGGAAATTCGAACCTTAATCGCACCACTTATAAGAGCAGTATAATTTGAACGATTTGACTGTTTGAATACAAGCTAGTTTCCTGCGGCATAAAATCGGTCTGCTTACAACGGCGCGTATTCTTTTATTTACACCTGATTTTATCAGCAGCTATTGTGAGTGCTCAACATTTTCGGGCTAATGCTCGAGGACAATTAATAAATCACATTTTATTTATAGTATTATCTTTTTGTTTTCCTCTGGTACTTGCGATTTCTAGAAACATTATTTAAAAGATTATTTTGGTAATTAACGACATTATTCATTTCAATTATTCTCGTTGATGTTATATTTAAAAAAATTTATACTTTAAACAATATAGGAACGCTTTTATAAAAAGCTCGTACGTTACATACATCGTATTTTCTCCTATTTAAACTAACATATTTTTAATTGTACAGCAAGTTTATTACTATTTGAAGTTTTGAAAATACTGTAAATAGTTACAAAATAAAATACAGTACAGTTTTTATCGCTTAGTACTCTTACTTAATTGCTACCTTATAATGCTACCTTTGTTTGGCTACTGTAAAACCGTCTTACAAATATTATTACAAATCAGATTTTGTGGGGTTGATAAGTGTCTAGGAATATAATTTTCTTCCACTATGAGAGCAAAATACTATTTTCTCCGTCTATGTAGAGAAATCAAAATAGCACTTTCCCTCCCTAGGGAGCAAAATAGCCCACTTTCCCTCTACATAGACCGAGAAAATACACAGTATTTTGCGCTCCATGTATGAGAAAATAATATGTGCAACTAGGGAGCATAGGTGTTTGCCGACGAGTTTGATGCTCAATGTACTATTTAGTTCCCTATAAAATTTGTTTTCCTATAAATAATTATGATTATTTTAATTTTTATAAACGAGTTTGTCACTCTTTTTGCTGAATGAAAAAGCTTTTTATTTAAGTGTTTTCTAGTTATTTTTTATAGTTTATGGAATTGAAAACATTTTCGTAATTCAGGATATTCACTTTAATAAAATGCATGCCGATATTTCAAAAAAATATTTTCTTTGTCTTTTCAACTTTCTAAATAAATTTTATATAAATCTTTCGTACAGATAATTATTTTAAAAGTTATTCGAAGCACAAAAATGGATATAGGTAAATAAGTGCAAAATGATGCATGTCAAAGTAGCAGCTCGAAGGTGACCGTTGATGTTTATTTATATATATCTATATATGTATGCTTATTTAATAAGCTTATATAATGATAATAATTTACACATAATAATTATATAATTACATTTAAATAAATTAATTTCATAAATTGAACCCTTATATAAAATAGCATGAACTAAAATAAAATTGATGCATAATATAGAATTGATATAGAATTAATTAGCTATAAGAATTGCTAAAAACAAAAAAAAAGGAGTCTAAAAATGAATGATACAACTATCAAATAGGATAGTTGCAAAATTAAAAGTACAATTATTTTTGAAAATGCAGTATCAAATATAATTTAAAAATTTATAATTGAAAGATTCCTACCCAATTATCTTGTTTTAGAAATAGTTCATTGTAAATTGAAAATAGTGTATGTATACAGATGATTATAATTCGTTCCAGACTTCAACTGAAACCTAGTTTTAGAAGACTTTTAGCAAAAAGTTTAGTTTACTCAAGAACATAAACAGACATACATCCAATTGCGAAACTTTACAAATATTAGGCTAAGCTAACGATCATATTTACCCATAGCATTCAATAGTGAAAAAAGATGGAAAAATTTTCTAACAAAATTTCAAGTTGTTGATTGTGGTTTCTGTATAAACATACACATTTGTAATTATATTTTCAAGTATGTCAAAGAAACTGCGGGATGCGCGAAATTAGGTTTGCCGTAAAAAAAAATATAGTTCTCTGAATTTGCGCATGCTGAATCCCTTACCTTGTCATAAATTAATATGTTTTTTAAATTAAAGGCATCGTCCGACTCCTGGTTAGTCATAAATAATTGTTTATCGTATAGTTTACTCAAATGAACTTATCGGGCTTGATTTCAAATGTGAAAATGGAAGCACGAAATGTTTCTTCGTAATGCCTATAGATAAAAACCGAAACATGTTGAATGCACGTATTATGAAGAAACTCGAAAAGCTAATAATCCTGTATAAAAAGTTAACGCGTGGCTGCTTTTCACTTTCGACCGATCGCCGCCCTGTAAACGCGAACACTGGAGTTGGCGTATATTATCGTCCAAGTGTTGTTGCCACTCATGCGCAACGGATGATCCCACGCGTACCGCCACTACTTGAATCCAGTATATACATTTGAGTCACTCTCTTTGATCAGTGTCATAGTTGTTGGGGATTTCTGCGTGGAAGTCGGGGCTGCAATGTATAATAGCTGTTAGATCGGGAGACTGTAGAAACCAATTATTTTACGCAAACTTGCAAAGTTTTGATAATGAATAGGGTGTCGAATTTTTTGAATGATTCGATCGAATATATATTACATACTTTTTGAAAATAACGTCTCGGAGCAAAAAAAAAATTTTAATAATTATATATAGATATATAATATAATTTTAATACTTAATTTTGTTTAAGTTTATGTAGAAATTTCAGTATATTGTAGATTGTACTGCTTTCCACAGTTTATATTATAAATAAAATTATAGATATTTAGTTATTTTGACTACATTTTTCGTAGTGTTTTCTTTTTCTTATCAAAAATCGCGCACTCAAAAAGTTAATTAAGAAAAAAGTCCTTTTAAGCCATTTACTGTTTTTATTTGTTATGACAGTGCGGGATTCTACATACGATGCGTAACATCTTCTTTTGAATTTTTTTTCGCTGTCACATTTCTTCGTAATATTTTATGCATAGTCACTGCAGAATAATGTAATTATAAATATCTATACTACAAAGCAGTACACAATATAAACTTATGTATAATTCCTAACGTAATTTGAAATTGCATTGCTAAGAGCTGCAATAATTTTAATAATTATTTGTTTAAAATTCATCTTATCTAAGTATTTCATTTTTACAGGTCAAAATCATAAATCTCGATCATATTGATAGGCTATAGATATTTTTCCGAAGTTTATGAATATTTATTTTTTTTTATATCATTTGACATTTACCTATACACAAAGTGTTATTTTACGGAGAGCCTAAACTGAGGGCGTTTAATTATGTCAGTTTCTAAGACCCATAAGCTGTTTTGTGAGTAGTAGTTAAGGAAAACAATGTCACAAAATTTCCCTACACCAAACTCATTATGGATTCCCAAGCTATTTATATTTTGATACAATAAAAATAATTAAATTCTTTTACAATATCTAAATGATTAAATACAAATCCAAACCTGCTACTCGAATATAATGGTTGTTAGTATTTATAGTAGAGCTTTTTTATGATGTATAGTTTAGGATATTATTGAACCTGTTAATACAATTTACTTCATCAGCGAAACATCGTATAGAGAAATTGTCGGTTACCTAATGATCTTCTTGCAATTAACAATTCATATGATATTTTATCTCTAATAATGTGTAAATTAAGATTCGAATTTACTCTATATACAAACAGTAAAATGATATAATTGAATTCCTGAAGCAAAATATATTCTAGATATATTTTTGTATGATAAAGTTCGTGAATTTTCTTATTTTTCATAATTCATGAATTTTACTAGATTCTGATAAAAAAAAATCTATTCTAATAAAAGTTATAAGCTTATTATTTAAATTTTAAATATCTTATTTTTTTGCACCAATGTAGTAACTGATGTAAACAATTGTGAAATAAAAAAAAATGTAAAAGTACTAAAATATCTAATAAATCATTAGTACTTATACAAGGATAATACATATCTCGAACTTTTAGAAACTTTAGAATGGATTTAATGATGCTGTTAAGTAGAAATGCAGAATAAAGAAAACCAGTATAAAGTGTTTTAAAAACACTAGAAAGAAAAATACACCAAATTTTTATTATTCGAAATTATATGAATGTACCTGAGTATGTTAAAGTCGAATGCGCTGTTCGAGAAATACGGAGAATAGTCTTACGGAGTGGGTCAAAATGTGGAATTTCTAATGCACAGTATTTGAATTTTTCGTCACTTGCTGCTTAACTTGCAACTCTTGTTATGATGAGTACACTGAAGAAAATATTCCTAGATTCAAATATTGAAGTAAATATATATTTATTTCTTTAGTATCTATAATGAAAGAAATATTTACTCGAATGAAGAAATTTTCTTTTAGTGCAGCAAAATAAATAACAGAATGAATTCACTGAAGAAAAAATAAGTAAACATTGTAACTATAATTTGTATCGTTTGAATTTGCTTGCAAGTCTATAAATTAACGGTATTTAAATTAACGGCATAATAATTTTGTCCGCTTATTCGAACTTTCGCGTTCGAGATTTATAACATCTGTTACTTATAAGTTACAAGTTTATCAATTGGCATTAATTTATCGGGGGAAGTCGAAATACAATCAAATTATGTAAATAAGTCCGTGCAGCACTGGACCCCTCAATTATACATCATATTGCACGTCGCACATAATTACTTTTCAAATACGCGACATATATTCCAGACATGTATGTTTGTTGGGGTTTCACGAGATCGCGTTGCCCTTGCGTTATCTCATATTGTCTAGCAAGGTGCGCAATTTTAAGCGAGCAGCGCGGGATTGACAGTAAACAAGCCGCGCAGGTTCATCGTTTATCATTCATAAAATATATGAAGCGAATCGCGTGATCGAGGTCTGATTCCCCGCAACGGCACAGTGTCATGCGCGCGTCAAGTGTTATCGCGCGTTATTTTTATTTCTATTCTCATTCGTGTAAGAGCTGTTGTATAAAAGAAGCCAAAGGATGGACATAATAGGGGAGAGCTTACAGAGATAGGGACGTAGGTTAGAAACGATAGGTATCTCGAAAAGAAGATAAATGATTTTCGTAATTTTGTTTTACACGTACAGTTTTAAGAGGTACGTGTAAGCCAGTATACCGCCCAGGATGTTTTTTAGCCCTGAAAGAACTTCGTTTCCAATTCATTTACTTTCTCTGCTTTGTGATCGTCTGGGTGGCAATGGTTGCTATTGAAATCGATCATTAATATTCTTTGTACTAATAGATACCTATGTCGATTCGAGCTAAATGCAAGTAATTTAGAATTAAGATGATTCGCGGACAGGTAAAATCATTGAAAAGTAATATGAAAATTCGCAGACTGCAAGATTTACAGATATATATATTGCTACAATACGGAATTCTAAAGTAGATTGCCGACTTAAAAAATTAATAAGTATAGCAGTCTTTATTGTAAAACCTAATAAAAGTTTCAGATCTACATCGGATGGATCGGTTGATTTACATCTACTTTAATTATAATTCAGGTGGTTGTGAGTGGATTCCCTACTGAAAAATCTCACCTGAGATTTCATCTGAGATCTCATGCCAAAATCTCATGTAACGATTTTTTTGCTTTTTTGCTTGTTTTAACCACTGTTAGTCGATTAATGACTTTTTGAAAAATTCGAACTTTTTGAAATTTTTTTTCAAAAATAGTTATTAATCGACTAGCAGCGGTTTAAAACGTGCAAAAAAGCAAAAAAATCATTACATGAGATCTCAGGTGAGATTTTTCAGTAGGGTTACGTTTCCTAAAAACTAGATAATGTTAGTGGAATCATGTAGCTAAGCTCCTGGCTAGATTTTTATTAACGCAGATATAGCTTACCTCCTATCTTAATACCATATTAAGCATTTTATGAATGCAAAATTATAATTCATATTATAATTTTAATAGACTCATTATTTTTTTGAAGGATTATAGTTATTTTAGAAGGGAAAACAGCTAGATTAAGAGCAACAAATTTGACAAGATTACTCCTGAGACTTCTGACTAGAATATAGTTAAAAATGCCATGATTTTTTTGGCGATGATTCGATCAGTCTGCGGAGAATATCGGTGGCGTTTCATCTACTCTCCAGATTCGCTTTCATCATACCAATAAGTGGTCTTATTGACCTCGTGAGGTTACCTTCGACTCGTACTGCAAACTCCACATTCGGTCTAAAAAAAAGTCCACTTACTTATGCCCTTGGCATACAATATATTATCTTTTACCACGCCAGGTATAAAATTTGGCTTTTCGGTGCCTGTTTTTCCGGACACAAAATACTGTGAAGACAATAGCGCATCTTTTAGCGATTCCCGGTATGTTCAAAAATAGTATTATAGGCTACAATTTACAAAGGAATGTACTATTTTGCAGCTTTCGTGTGACAATATTACGGCAGATTTTCAAAATAAAGCAAGTTCTATATGTAAAAATAAGAGCTTTTTTCATAAATAATTTGGTAGTAGTAAATGGATGGATCCGAAAGGGTCTATTTCGGATTCGCGTTTGAAGAAGGTATTATATATTCTGCAGCGGTACGTCGGTAAACCAGCTTGAGGCTTTTTAGGCCCAGGTGCGCGAATGCAGTCACAAAATCGTGCAGTATTTAGAGATCGACAATAACGATGCTTAGTCAACCGTACACTGCAAAATTTCAACAAAAAAATACTGCATCGAGATTCAACAAAGTATGATTGAAAAATCTAGAAACCGTGTCAATAACAGGTTCAGACGCGTAGGTAGATATTGAATATAATTTGAGTACCGAAAAAGTCTGGGCATAATTTCTGCATAAATTTATTACATGCAAAAATGGAAGATTGTTTTGCAATAAAAATTTGGTGACATTAAATAGCAGAAATTTTTAAGAACTCTCAATCCTACTTTATTGATTCTGTCTTTTTTCTCATCAAAATAGTATTTTAGCTGGTTTTCCTGTATATGAAAATAAAATAAAATTTTATATTTTAATTTTGATATAGAAATTGTATATTAGTTAAAAAATTGTTGGTAACTGTGCAACAGGATAGACCATGGTTATGTAAAAAATCTGTGAATAACATTAACAAGTTTTTTATTATCTGTCTTTAGCTACCAATTTTCTTGAAGAAATATTTTTTTGTAATTAGATTAACATATTCAGAAAATAAACTTTAATAAATTAAGACTCTGCAAGTAATGTACAATAATAAGTTGAATTAAATAAAGTTCAATTAAACATTGGGTTTCCTTTTTAATACAGACAGTATTATATATTAGCACCAATTTTTTAGGAAGAACAACGACTATAATGTGTAAATTAAATTCTAATTTTAAAAACAATTTCTAAAAGATTTCTATATTTTAAAATAAACGTTTAAGATAATGGTTTTCAATGAAAAGAAAGAGTTCAATGTTTGAATATAAATTCTATATGTAATAAATCTTTTTAATTTTAATAATATTATGTATTAAGCTATTATACAGTTTGAAAAGCAATCGTTAGGCAAACTATTAAACTACCATATTGCTCTTTGAACGCCAGCCATTTTGTTATAATCAACTAAATGACGGAAAATAAATCTTGAAATTCTCCATCTTAAGACAGTTCCATGACTTCTCGAAGTTATAACACAGCGTGGTGTTAATTGTCTCAAAGCAGATTGCCGAGGAATATCATCAAAACCTTTACTAGCTAGTTCCTATAAAATAATGCAAATATTGAACATGATTATTATATTAAAACAGCATTACGACTTTGAAAAATACTTATAAAGCGATCTGAGTCTTACTCTAATTTCTATTGGAAGAATATCATTCCTTTTCATTGCAACGAGTCGTAATCTTTCTGGAGCATATTCTTTAGCTAATTTTCTCCTTTTCATATCTCGTTTGGTCCATGCTTTTGCCCATCTATTTCTCACTTGCTGTAACTAAAAATGGAAAATAAAAAAAATTTCAAATTTATTTTTAAAACGATTTAATTTTAAGAGTTTTTTGTGTTAAAGGCATTATCAGACCTTAAATGTGCACACAATTATTATTTCATATATATATATATGGACTTGCAGTTGTGCTACTTTCAAAATTCCAAAAATATCATTAGTATATATTTCTATTTTGTATTCATCCCCAAAGTTTAGTAATTGGGTGTAAAAAGGTACTTGTATCCAGCCAATTTAAAAAAAAAATTTAAATTCATCGAATTGTGCAAAAGCTCTTCAGAATTAACTAAAGAGCATTTATGTAAAGGTACAAAAGATTAAATTAGACAGTTACTAATAATAAAGTTATTTACCAAATGAGAAATGGTAAAATTTTGAAATCTTTAACTATTCTATAGAAACGAACTCTATCGATAACATGATTTTTATGGTTAAGATTTTTCAATAAATATGACTTATTAAACACTTACTCCATATCCAGTCAAAATCGGTCCTGTGCAGACTATTTTTGATAAAACTGACTTTGCTAATGTTAAACATGTCATGTTTATGAAGAATATACTTATAGTACACGTTTTTCGAAGAGCTGCAGTTTGCAGTTCTTATAACCTTACCCGAGTCAACTGGTCATTATAAATTGGACAACTCAACATTTAGGTACGAAAAGGTGCATCCACACGGTTCGGTACTGCCAGTACACCGATTAATCAATAGGAAAACGGCGTTCAATAATTCTATTGGTCTGAAAGCTGTTTCATACCACCTGCGAATGTACCCTATAACAACCAATCAGTGTAATCTATACAAAAATATGTAAGTTTCTATAATTATATCATGATTTATTAATTCTATTTTATTTTAAAATTGTACTTTTATATATTTAATTTTAATTGTACATAATAAAATTAATTATTTAAGAATATACGTATACCTTATAGGTATATAGATTAAAACTAACGTTTTGTCCAATTTTTTTTGTCTAAGGATTTGTAAAATATCTACATGACTGGTCAAAAAAGATACCATATCAAAGTTGTTTTCCATAGTTTCTTTATTTCGCGCTCAATCGTTATTACCATTAATTATGTATGTACAGAGAACTGTCACAAATCAAAATTAGATACAGTAATTAAGTGGATTCAGATTTGTTTAAAAAGTGCATGTATGCGATAAGAAACATCGGTTTTTCCTTGATTATCAGACTTCAGAGTTGGAAGTTAAAAAATGCTATAATAATGTTTTTTTTTTGTAGAAAATGCATTAAAACTTCTTTATTCAGCAGTCATACTCTCTCCGTAGTCAGTATGATCGAGGAAAGCAAACAACAGTTAAAAAAGTAGTCGGCGATTAGATCCTCCGATATACCGGTATATATTTGGTTCAAAGTTTTCATTTTTCATTTTTTTTTAGTTTTATTATCCAAGGATTAGTTATTAAAAAGTAACATTTATAAAAATTACTCCTCATTCCAGTATACAATCAGCTAGAGAACAAGTTGGAAAATTCGAAACGACGGAAGAAAAAAAATCGAAACGCCAGACGCACAATTGACATTATATATATTATTATTATATATAAACTTGTGTGCATGTGAAAAATGACTGCGCCGACGTTTTTTTTTCAAGTAAAAAATAACAACGAACAATAATAAAAAAAATGAGATGTTTCTCGAGTATCGCAGATATAGGATTTATTATTTCCGTATAATTAGAAAATATAATTAAGCTGAGCTAAATTATGTTGTTGTTTTGTTGTTATTGTTGTTGTTTTGTTGATGTTGCTGATGTTTTCTTTTGTTCCGTACTTTTTTGTGAAACAGGTGTACACAAATTATATATATAGCATTGGCGGCGCGCAGTTGACAGCACGTATATCCTCCCATCTATCCATCTTCTCGTCGCTCCCAACCTTCCAGAACAAATGTGTACGCGAAGCGGGCGAGCTTCCTTTCCTGCGGAACTCCTTACGATGGAAGAAGTGCCGCCGAAGCCGCCTCGGTAGTTGGACTAGCCGGTCAGCAGCAACGGGGTTGCGCCGCTGGTAGCAGCTCCGCGGGGAAGAAAAGGCGCGGCGTAGCGGTGGCGGCGATGGTGGTAATAGTGCTGCTGCTGGGAACGCCGCCGTTGGATTCCGGGACAGCTGCGGGTTGTAGCCGTCCGTCAACTCGATTGCGCGGAAACTAAGACTACTTCTTTTTCTGGGCCTTCTCAGCGGCCTTGGTGACTTTTCCGGCAACATCTTTGAAGTTGACGGCCTTGATGACACCGACAGCGACGGTTTGACGCATGTCACGGACAGCGAAACGTCCCAGGGGAGGGAACTCCTGGAAGGACTCTACGCACATGGGTTTGCTTGGGACGAGGTTGACGATGGCAGCGTCACCGGATTTGATAGCCTTGGGGTTTTCCTCGGTGGTTTTGCCGGTACGACGGTCACACTTCTCCTTGATCTCGGCAAACTTGCAGGCAATGTGAGCCGTGTGGCAATCGAGCACAGGCGTGTAACCGTTGCTGATTTGACCAGGGTGGTTGAGCACGATGACCTGAAAGATTGAGTTTAATTAGTGATCGAATATCATTTATTTTTACAACTGTTGTTTAGTTAATTTGTTTTACATAGTAATTGCTAATTTATTTTGTTTTTGTGCTAACATTTATTATTATAATTTGTTAATAGTTTATTAAATTCAAACTTCAGTTATTTAATACAAATTTAATATTTATAAATAGATAAAATTATATAATTACAATGATCTGATAATTTTAAAATCAATAATTATCTATGAAAAATCATTTCATTGTCTCGGTATGCATTATCAAAAATGATCTGTCACAGTGAATTATTGAAAAACATTCTTAAAATTCAATAATTTGTAATAATTATGAAATAATTGATTTAACAAAAATGAAGTAAGATTAGTAGTACCTCATGCAGTAATTAAATCAGTACTAAAATTAAAAAAATTAGCAATTACTTTTGATTTATTATAGTACTCAGACGCATCAGCCATCACCGAACAAAGTTCTCCGGTAGAAACCGCAAATGATTAAAAAAATAAGTCTCATCACTGTACAATAAATAAATCTGAATAATTTTTAAAATTAATACAAAATGATTTTTTTACCTGTGCGGTGAAGTCAGCGGCACCTTTGGGTGGGTTGTTCTTTGAGTCACCAGCTACGTAACCACGACGTAAATCTTTGACGGAGACGTTTTTAACGTTGAAACCAACATTGTCTCCGGGAACAGCCTCTGTCAGAGCTTCGTGGTGCATCTCAACGGACTTTACTTCAGTAGTGAGTCCAGCCGGCGCGAAAGTGACGACCATACCGGGCTTCAACACACCAGTTTCGACACGACCGACGGGTACCGTTCCAATACCACCAATCTTGTACACGTCCTGTAACACAATGAGAAAAAAATTATAAATATTAATTTTTATACATAGATTTATTTCAAATGTAAGATTTTTAGTTTAAGTCAGACGCCTTCGGCCATCAATGGATTAACATCCTCTGTAGAAACCGCAAATGAAGTAAATAGGAGTTCTCATCATTTTAATTTACACATATAAGATTTTGTTTGGCTCAGTTAATTTATTAAAATTAATTTTTATAAATTAACTTTGATTTTAAAACTATGACAGGTAAGTTAACTTTTAAATACTTTTATTTTTATAGGTTTTGTTGCAAGAACAATTCATAATGGAGAATAAAATTAATAAATTTTTTGTTTGAGTTCTGTATCTTGAACAATGAATAATATTTACCTGAAGGGGCAGACGAAGGGCTTTATCGGTGGGCCTGCTGGGTGGCAGGATGGCATCGAGAGCTTCGATGAGGCACTTGCCGTCAGCTTTGCCTTCCTTACGCTCAACAGCCCATCCCTTGAACCAGGGCATTTTGGTGGAAGGTTCTAACATATTGTCTCCGTGCCACCCAGAGATGGGAACGAAGGCCACAGCTGCTGGGTTGTAACCGATCTTCTTAATGTATGAAGATACTTCCTTCTTGATTTCCTCGAAACGAGTCTCTGAGTATGGTGGTTCAGTGGAGTCCATCTTGTTGACACCAACAATCAACTGCTTCACACCAAGAGTGAAAGCAAGCAGAGCGTGCTCACGAGTCTGGCCGTTCTTCGAGATACCGGCTTCGAATTCACCAGTACCAGCGGCAACGATCAGCACGGCGCAGTCAGCCTGCGACGTACCCGTGATCATGTTTTTGATGAAATCTCTGTGTCCGGGGGCGTCGATGATGGTTACGTAGTATTTCGCCGTCTCGAACTTCCAGAGAGCGATATCGATGGTGATACCACGCTCACGCTCGGCCTTCAGCTTGTCCAATACCCAGGCATATTTGAAGGATCCCTTACCCATCTGAAAGTCATAAAGAGATAATTAGTAATTTGTTTTTGACAGTATTTAAATAATTTTATTTTATTTATCAATTTCAGACGCATTCAACCATCATTAGATGCACATCCTCTGGTAGAAACCGCAAATGAATTAAGTATTTTGTATCATCATTAAAAACGTATAAAGCAAAGGAATTTTCGTTTATGAATTAAAAGATTTAATTACCTCCTGGGCTTCTTTCTCGAACTTTTCGATGGTACGCTTGTCAATACCTCCGCATTTGTAGATCAAGTGACCGGTGGTGGTCGACTTTCCGGAATCTACGTGTCCGATGACGACGATGTTGATGTGAACCTTTTCCTTACCCATTGTGAATGCCTGTTAATATCTGTCTGGTCAAATCTGAAAAGAAAAAAAAAAAAAAAATTAAAAATTTAGTAAAATTATTTATGCGCTAAACTATATCGATCTATAACTATTCGCCACGATTTCACGAAATTCAGAAGGAATAAACTGCGCTACTTTTAAATTGACTTGCTTGATTTGAACAAATAGATAAATAAAATATTTATTAATCTAACTTTGTTATAAACATAGGGAATATTATTATATCATTTAGTAAAAAAGTATTTTTAAAATTTAGAAAAAAAAAATGTACGAGCAGCAAAACGTCAATTGAAAAGCACACACTTACACAACTGCCTGTCTAATCGCGCTAACGATCCCGGCTCCGAAGACGATTTAAATACGACATCCACGTGGCGCGCGATGCTCCCGTGAACATTCTCGAAAAGGCATCGATGTCCGCCATTTTGTACATTGCACGAGAGAGTGGAGGCAGCGTTGCCGAGAGACGTTCTCTGCTTCCTCGGAATAGATGACGCGACTCGCTCCGTTGCCGTTTTTCTTTGAATTATCATCATCCCTCGCCTCCCCCTACCCCGATCGGAAAACATCTGCTACTGAAGTTTCTGATCATTTTTATCAAGTTACGTCAAAAAAAAAAAAAAAAAAAAAAAAATTAAAAAGCAACAATTTTAGGCTCGACTACAATTGACTGATTCATCGCAAATTACTTGCACAAGCGGAACGTTTCGAAGATGGAACTTGAACCGTAAGCGAAAGATGAACGAGATTATCATGCCGGAAATTTTGCAGAGTGCATGATATCAATTAAATTGGCATTTATTTATTTCGATTTTTTTAACAATAGCCAATATCACTACTGTAACAGTTGTGTTAGAAAACAATTGAGCGAAATATCTTGGGAGGAAGATACATATGTACGTGCGTATTCGCCATACGGTTATAATGTACAGGAGGATGCGAGTATCACACTTTAACTCTTCAGAGCTGCCATGGCATTTCTCACTATTTGAGCCTGACGATGCGTCGAGCGCAGAGAAAAAAAAGTGAAGCAGACTCAGTCAAAGGCAATTTAGCGTAGTTCGCGAAAACGAGGAGTGTGCGGGAGTTACAAAAAAGATCCTTGACAAGCGGCGAACGCCATTATTGCGTTTCCGGTTTCTCCTCTTTCTCTCTCCTTTCTTTTCTGGCGACATTTTTCAGCTCTCTTTAACTAGCTATCACCCGTTACATCAGCAATACTCTGCTTCCGAACTTTTGTCGCCAACTTTCTTCACGGCACACGTTATACATACTTCACTTTTTTTACTCTCGCTCTCTCGCGTAACTACTCTCTTCGTGCCGTACATATAGATATATCTCGACTAACACACCCAAATAAAGCCCGATCAATTAGTATTTTGCGAAACTCCCGATTTTCCCGCTTATCCTCGGCAAATTGCGGAACTCGCGCAAACGTAACACTTAGCGAAAAAGCCATGACAAACTCTACAATATGCATGCGAAGGGGATGCGACCGCTTAGACAGCAGCTCGGCCGAAACTTGAACGTCGAGCCATGCGCCGCCACGAGCCGACGTCAATTTATCCGCGAAAAGGGCCCTGATCGCAAAAAATATTCTCACACGCGTATTGCACGTACTCGCAACTGTAATAATTCGACACAGCGACTCGCGGATGGCTTGCCTACAGTACCTCGAAAGTGGGATTACTTTAGCGGCTCGATTATCGAGGAAAGGACGAACGCACACCGCACAACACGACCACTCACCTCCAGATGCTAGCACAGAAAGAGACCGTGCGAGCGGAGTGAACATGCGCACGGGGGGAGCGCCCGGCCGCTCTGTGCCTCCGCCGGCGACGCTCGCGCCATGATCGATCAGAGCGGACGCCACCATAAATTCTCCCTGTGCTCCAGATTGCGAGATTTCGCCTATGGAAAATTATCGCCTTGGGCTGTCGTTGGCCTTTTGCATACCTGGTTGGCAAAATAATAGCCTGTTAAGGAGATTTTTGGGAATTTTTAGGGATGCGAGGGCTGCTGCGCGAATAGGCGGGAGATGGCGCGGCGATCGAGCCGACGTCGGATTTGCTACCAATACGCACACATGGCGCTTGTGTCCGAGCAGCAGCAGCAGCAGCACTCGCGGCTCGTAGCAGCCGGCATGAGATTTTCGAGTGCGTGGGTATGGGTATATACATTTACGATATATAGGGTAGACACTTAGACAGGGACCGAGACCGACTCCCGGTGCTGGGCTTTGCTCCGTCCGTGAACGCGCCACGCGCTTTGTCTCGATTCTCCACTGCTATGCCGGGGCTTTTCCCTCTTGTTCGTGATTTTGCCGGCTGTTGCACACGCGAGTATGCGTGCCGCTGCTGACCCCCTCCCGAGGTGAACGATAGCAAGGAAAGGAATAGGTATATATACGCGATGATTCGAAAATCATCGAGTGAGGCCAAAAACATGTTTGCTATCTACTTAAATAGTGGACTGACGCGTTTGAATTCTTATCATGCATTAGGTTTGCGAAAGACTTGACAGGTAGGTATATATACATATACTTATATACACATATGTACACCCTGTAGTACTTACATCTGTCGAAAAAAAAAATTAAATTAGGCAAGAGCTGTATCTTTATACGTCGATAATTATAAGTATAGTTTTTCATCTTAGATTTTCAAATGTTTTGTATCTTTCGAAATTTGTATACGGACAGATGTATAATTAACGTAGGGTGTACATCATCTTGCAATTTTGATTGTACTCGATGTTTGTCACGTTTACAAAGGTTGACGGATCGCGAGTCATGTTTCGTTTGACTTCATCGTTTTCCCATGAAACAGCAGACTTATAAGTACAAATTTTAAAAAATTCTCCAATGTTTCTACAGCTTACATTGAGATTGCTAGTGTGTATAGTATAGGGTCATGTTAAAAATTCTCATTCCAAATACATTACTTTTGCTATAAAAAAGAATGCATATGCTAGCACTGAAATAACATAAGCAAAAATTATCATGTTTGTGCATTTAAACGTCCGCTTAATTATTATTTATAAATGCTGTGAAAAAATCATAACTTTAGCTTCGTTTTTCTTATAACTATTCCTAAAGCTGGTTACTTATATGGCTCCTTAGGTATATAACTTTTATGCAAAAGCAAGGTGCAATATTATTTAAATAAAAGTTCAATGTAATGATAAAAATTTTGAAAAGAAATAAGTCGGTATAGAATTATTTTAAGAAAAATGAATAAACATTTTGTAAAAAATACAAGTTGTAAGAATAAGCAATTTAATTTAAGATTTTTTACACATAGAAGTGCTAATTTTCGACAGTAAGGCGATAGAAAATAATAGGATTATTCCATGGAAGAGCGAGAGTGTTAAAGTATTCAAATGTAAATACCTATTATATTCCAGAAGTTATACAAAGGAAAGTTATAGTGGCAAAACAATAAGAAAAGATACCAAGCAGAGCGCGTAAAGGCAAATCTATATCACCTCACGTATGCCAATAAATCGAGATAATATGGGAAAAACAACTTCGGCTAATAAATACGAATGAACTAAGCAGAGAGAAAGACTTATGTCCACATGTATATATAAGAAGTAAAGGAAATTTTATAAATGGAAAGTGGGAAGAAGGGAGGGAAAAGAATGCCTTTATCCCAAGAGATTGCGGGGCACTGCGGTAACATCTCTTCCTTCTTGTCCCTTCGCTTCTCTCTCGGTCTTTCTTCAAAACGTGTTTTTAGATTTTATTTCACTCGATGGTTTCTCTTCTCTTTCCTTATACCTTCAAGCCTTCCCCAGCTTCTATATAGGATTTCGACTTTATATATCCATGAACAGATACGGAAATCAACGTATATACTCCCTAGAGAATTTTTTATTAGATAAACATTTCTGCTTTCTCATGGAGGTATTGTTTCTTTGTAACGGTGAAAAAATGTATGCTTCACATATGTATATATATATACTATCAAGGTGCAAGTAAAGGTAGTAAAATGAATTATCCTTTCGCGAAAAGACATTTGACGTTTAGAATTTGGAATTTTCAAAATTCTTTAAAAATGTGATCAAATCATGCGAGCGCGTTGTCTTTTTAGTTAGTAAAATTGTTTAATCAATAGCAGTTCAATGGTAGGGATTAAAATATTCTGCAATACAGTCCTTTTTATTCGTTTTGTTTGCGTGTAAATGCTTATAATGTCAATAAGTCGTGAAATTTATCAATAATATTATACACATATCAAGGGTGTACCTATTAATCACCGAGTACTTAAGTAAATAAAATATTTTATCATGGTGTGCTTTATCACACTGATAATTCTCGCTGACCGAATTTGCGTAACTGGATGAAAGCTGCTTCTATTAATTCGTATTCTTCAGATAGTTCGATAGGAAATATACATATTTATGATTACTAATAGTCAGATACTTTTATTTAAACAAATGTAAATTTTATCCATTATAGATTCTAGATAAGTTGTAAATATATTAAAGCATATGAGAATATTTTCGTCATGTTTTAAGACAACCTTTATTGCTTTTATTAAAACAAAAGAATTTAATAGAATAATAATATTGTATATAGAAAATCTTTTAATTAATGATCACTTATTATCTCCTCGTGAAAATGTTGTGAATTCTAGTTGCTCAGTAAATACTAACGGGATTTTCGGACCAAATAGGTTTATGCAGAAAAGCTCTCTGGTGAGCTGTCTAGCATAGGAAATCTCGTGAACAAGATCAGGTGCAAGTGTAGCACGAGTGCGTACCTGTTGAGCTTATATACGTTCAAAATGCAATCTGTCGATGCGTTATTTAAAACTCGATTTGAAACATTAGCGGAGTCGACTTATGCTTAGCGATTACTTAAGTCGTTTCAACCGCTGAAACAAAATAAGAAATAGTTTCCAAAATATATAAGGTATTAAGACATAATAATTGTTGCTTTTCGCTTTTAGAGAATATTGTTTTAAATGTGCACGTTGGGTATAGAATTTAAGCTTCGAAAGGTGCTTATATATTTTCAATTTTTTATAACACTGTAAAAAAAATAAAATAAAATTGATTACCATTAAATAATGTAAATTGATAATTAATTTACATAAATTACATTTGACGCGATAAAACTTGTCAGTAATAATGTCACTTCAAATTGATTCGCTAATATGTACATTTCTTCATAAAGTTTGATTTTGTTTTGAATTTTCATCGGTTTTTCTGCTAGACTGTACACCATTGCGGATAAATCATGCCAAGAGAGCCTAAAGTGAAAGGTGAAGCAGCACACGTACGACGAGGCCCAAATTCGAGTGCACTAGTCTGGGGCACTAACGGTACACGATACACTCCTGTCGCTCCACGAGTACATCCAATAATGACGGAAATGCCTTCTCTCCCTTGGCTTCTTTTGTCTTCCGTATACACACACACATGTATATAAGTGTATACATGTATAAGCATGAGAGAGAAGCGCAATGTGCCATCCGCGCGGAATGATCCATTGTGCATGCGCGCGCCAGGCAAATGGCATTTTCCCGATGCTTCCCACAATCACGCGGCTAAATTGACGCGGATTACAATATGTGCTCGGTCGATTGATTTTTTAACTGGAGTAAGCACGTTAACGTCTTTGGAGAGTTCGTAGGCTATTGCTGGCTGCGGTATTTAATAGCGCGATTTAGCTGACTATGTCTTGATTCCCTATATATATGGCCGTTACGCTTATAGTGCACGTGATTCATCAGCATTATTTAGCGGTTCAATGAATTTTTCGAGACGTTGAGAAACTCGAAGGAAATAATGAAGTATGTTTTTCGGAGCTTGAAAACTCTATCGATATTTGTAACGACACTACTTATATGTTTTTCAAGGTATAATAGCAAACTGCGAAAAAATGCCGTGTGACACGTGTACTATTTGTTAAATATATTTATTTTTGTATATTTGTATATTTACACGTATATTATATTAACTATACTTCATACTTTCTTAATATTTTTATTGTTAGTAACTATTACGAGCATAAACTTTAACATTTACACTTTAAACTGTTCGTATTAGTTTAAACTTTTGAATAAAGATTATTTCTATTTTCCATTCCTACTCCTATTTTTATAATCTCTGATCAGTTCAAAGAGTATAAGGTATTAAAATTCACTCTTCCATACTTGGAATGTAAAAAAAATCAGCTTATAATATTTATTATCCGGTAACGATTGAGAAAAAATATTCTATTTCACAAAATTGTGTAAATAAAGTTGCTCAACCTTTTTCTTATAACGCAGACATTTTAGTAAAACTGATTCACTGGATATATCCCACTTAAGGGGATGCTATATAGCTACACGTACTTTTTTTCGCTGATAACTTTTCTTATCGATAATGTCGTACAATATACTTACTTCCATATATATGTATGTAAATTAAAACTTATAAGGTAACATCGAATGTCTACAGAATAGATGCCTACTTAAGGAGGTCCACCAGTGTGACCGCTCGAAAAATAGGTGATTTTTGGGAATTAATTAAAAAAAAACTAATGAGGCAAATCTTTTAAAATTTGAAGAACGTTTTTATTTGACATTAAAAAAGATAAAGTAATTTTTTAAAATAAAAATCATGAATTTTGCGGGAGTAATTG
>UELV01048772.1:714-15108 GCA_900490015.1 Megastigmus stigmatizans
TAAAAACCATGCAATTTTTCCTACTTTAATAAGAGTTTAGTTTATATATATATATTAAAGTAATTTTCAAATACAGAAGTTATGTAATGAATATATGTATAAAATATTTTTATAGTGAAATACATTTCACAGTGTGATAATATTTGCTCGTTAGTTTGAAATAATTTATTACAAACGAGAAGCGTGAAGTACTTGAAGCTCCTTAGAGTGAATAAAATTACTTCCTTGAAAAGGAATACACTATTAGCAATTTCTATCTTGTAGCAAACTTTGCGTAAGGTCCTTAATTGTGATAAATAACTCTTACATTCTCAAAAAGGTCGATATTTCAAAAACCAAAAACCAAAAGTATAATATAGTTTTGTTTAAATTTTTATATATATTTGATCGAGATAAAATATACAAAAATTTATAAATTCATGAATGTTAATGAAGCAAATGAATTATTAAAATTCGTTTGTCAATACAAACCTTCCAATTCCTATAATTAATTGAGTGCTTGCAATGCGTGTTCTTCAAAAGCAAAACTTCCAAAAACTAGACTTTTATTAAAATAGGAAAAATTGCATGGTTTTTATTTTATTATTTTATTATTTTATAATTTGTGATAACATGCTCAAATAACGCACATTTTGATCTTGCTATATGATTTCGTAGTCCAATCCATTTAATGGCCCATACATATTTTTCATCTTTTTGTAAATAATACTTAATCCAGTGACTCAATATTTAATATTTTGAATGTATCAAATTTTGAATAGATAACGGTATAGATATACTACAACGTTGCATTACTCAATGAACATATACACTAACGTGACATTTCACGACTTTTAAACGGCTATAATTGGAGCAGAAGCGCGATCCTAATAATATACAGAATCTGCTTTCAATCGAAAAATTGAAAAAAGTTTATAGCGAAAAATTTTTCCAAAATAAATTAAAAATAATTCCTTGTCTGTAGCTATGTATTTCCAATAAAAATACATACCATATTCATCAATACTACAGCCTGGAAAATAATTGTTTTGCACGTTTTTTCATACTATATTTTATGATTTATTTCGTGCAGATTTTTAAGTTTTAATAATGTTTCATTTTCCGTATTTTCTTTCTAAAAGTAACAGAGTTGGACTATCCTTCAATCGTATTTTCACTATACGGTTTTCGGGAAACCAATACTCCCGGATTACTTTATTACAATTTAAGAGACATGCCTCCACGTCCTTTGCAGACCTCTTTCAAGTAGATTTCGAGCGGGTCAAAGCCTTTGCACACGAGAAAGAGAGAGAGAGAGAAAAACGAGCTTTCGCGCTTCGACGATCTCTAAGAGCGAGTGTCGCTCGCGAAATTACGAATCAATCTAAGAAGTGAAGTAGTAAGTTATGGCGCTGCTTTGCTTCTTTTCATTCTTTCGGTTTTTCTTATTCGGTTTATTTCAATTACTTAGAGGTATAGGATATAAGTGAACAATGCAGTCCTTTACATTTTACAGTATGCACAAAGCTTATAAAAAATCATTCTAAATTAGATTATATCAAGAAATTGGAGTATTGGAATAAATGTCAATTCTATAAAGCTGAGTTTATAATAACTCGCGTTTTCGATATTTCAAAAGTCGATTTGAGGCTGAAAAAATGTTAAGCACCCATTCTTAAATTCAAAGTCAAATATCACGATTAAAGCATTCTTCGAAAATCCCAAAAGGCAATTTTAGTGGAAACATTCGAAATTATAAAAGTCGAGGCATTTTTAAGTCATATCCGTTACCTCTTAACGTCAGAAATTCTATATCCTGGGTAGGAGGGAGCGAGCGCAGTCTCGTTTGCGTTCTTGAAAAATGGCATAATCTGCCTCTCTACTTGTCTTTAGAATCCCAACTTTCCCGCATCTTTTCCTCTCGTGCTTTCCACTTCTGTGCTCGCCGCCGACTCTCCCAACGTCTCGGGTTCTACATTCGGCTTGACGTTGGCTGTCACGCGGCCTGTTCGTGCGAATTCTATTGAAACTAGATAAACGGAAAAGTTTGTTCGCCGTTTTATTAGTTTACTTCGTCTTAGCTATTCCGCATTTGGAGTAATTTGGGGAAATATTAGTAAGCGCTTTAGCTGATATTATTTTTTTATTTAAAGACATGTTGTATCGAAATTTGTTGATGAAGCGTACTTTTTTTGACGATCTTACAATTTTGATTTGTGTATTATAAACTGTGGTATAGAATAGTTTTTTATATTTCTGAAATCATTGTATATGTTACTATGCACGCTATTCAAAGGGCGCAATAGGGTATACCTACCTATTTTAGGATTTGTTGTGCCTATTAGTGACAACGGCAGCCCAAAAAATACAAAAAGAGAGCGATAGAAGTAACGAAAACAAAATAAGAAACAGAAAACCGTAAGAACTAAAAATATGAATAATAACAGAAATAATTATAATACCTCTTTGGAATTATAGCCCCTCTATTCCAATTATCTGAAAAGTTATTTCTACAAATGGTTATTCTTACTTTCGTATATTCTACGTGGACTCATTTTAAATTCTTACAATGCGCTCTATTTCTTTCGAGCAATTTGAATATTTTTTTTCAGACGCGTAAATAATACAGAAATTCAAATATCATGAAAAATTTCTTTGAAAGATTCAACGGAGCAAAGGCAAATTTTTAAGGAAATAGAACTGCTATAGCTTTCTGCACTGCACTTACAGGTCGATATAACTCGAAATTTATTCCATTAATTTAAATTTTACAATAATATTTATAGATATGAAAGGTCGCGGTATACCGATTTTATTATTGAGACTCCATTTGCTTATCTTTATGATCGATTTCCGACACAATCCCGACGCAGTAAAAGAGACGCGAGTACAAGAATAATTGATGAGAAATGTATCAGCGACAGAAGATGTAAAGCGAATCTATTACAACTCGTAATTCTTAAAAAGTATAAGGTATACAAGGCAGAAAAAGAATTTGAAAAAGAGCACTTTCGGACTTGCGGAGTTGAAAACATTCCTTGCAGCGGCGACGCTATCGCGGAATCACAAAGCTTCGGCTCTCTTAAGGCGAAGAAAAAAGAAACTTGAAGGGTAGTGGATTGGACGGCCAAATGCACGGCATAAGGGGATGGTACATAAAGAGCAAGAGAGCGAGAGCAAGAAAGTTTCGTATAAACAAGTTTTTGGTGGTTTTCGCTTTGCCATTGCTACTGTAGTGCTTCGCAACTAGTACAGAAAAGTCCATGCACGCGCACATACACACTAGAGCAGAATTTTCTTCACCGCAGTATATATGTTCACACGAGCAGCTTTATATCGGCAAGGGAAGTTTATTCGATTTCGCAGTTCTCTGTTAACTTGTTTTCTTTCGCACCGGTGCTCGCGCACGCTTGTTGTTCAACAAGGCAAACTGTATACATATATCTATATACACGTTATATAGAGAGGCTGGGCGAGAGAGGAGGTGGAAATTCGTGGCTCTTGCCATTCCTCGAGCGGGCGACTTTATGCCCCGCGCGTGTAATTTATCGTCGGAATGGCTTTGATGATGCATGTGTGCTTGAGCGCTTGCGCCAAACCAAGCCGTCGCCGCCGCCGCGCGAATACAACGCCGTATATAATAGCTTTGGCTAAGCTCGCCATGCTCGCAGGGCTGCTGCTACCTACTGCCTCTCTCTCTCTCTCTCTCTCTCTCTCTCTCTCTCTCTCTCTCTCTCTCTCTCTCTCTCTCTCGTCCCCGTGTGTGAACGAGTAAACATTTTTATTGCTTAATATTGAGCTGGTGTTACTGCTGCTGCTGGCTTGTGCAGAACACCGTGTGCACTGCGCTGCGTGCATTTAAAAAATTTATACCACCAGCACAGAGGCTCCGAGCAAATGTGCGTGCAGGACTGACGGCTGTAAGTATTTGCGTATAGTCGCCATGGTGCAAACATTTGCTCTCGACGCACGCGGCCGCCGCCGGTTCGTGTGTGTGCGGTGGCGGCTGCTTAGCAAAATAAGACTTGTGTGCCTTCGATGAATATTGAATTAAGGACTTTGCCCCCGAGCGAATTCGAGGGGATTTTATTAAGGTTTCCTATTGCCTACGATATACTCAATATTGTTTTTTACTGCTGGATAAGGATTTCTTCTTTTTTCAAGTTCAAAAGTCGTAATAGGTAGTACCTACACAGATATGCGCTTAATATTGGAGAGAAAATTAACGGAAAAGCAACGGTGTGCCAACTATACCCTCATCTCCCGCTGTTAAAAAGTTACGTAATGTAAAATTCAAAAATCGATAGTACGAAACTCGAGTTTGAGTTTCAAAAAAGTTTGAATTCCCTCTGTAAAGAATTTTCCTCTTTTTCATTTTTGTTCCGTTCATACCTATTTTACTTTTTATTATTATTTTTATTACACTGTTCATAATATAATGCAGCCCATCTATTATTTTCTTTATAAATGTTCGAAAAAAAATTAAACATGCACATAGATTCCACGCATTATTCCTTTTAAATTTTTATTAAATTTTACGTGAATCTTGTAATTGATAAATAATGCAATAAATATTTATTGCTTTATTTGCATTAAAAATGAACGTAAGATTGGCAAAAGTACAAGAAAATAGCTCGACTTTCACACAAATTATTCCCCAATGTTCCATCGAGCCAGTAACAAAGCGCATACAAACCCCATAATCAACTTGCACCAATGAAAGCGACTATTGTTTTCGTCTCGCCTCACTTGAGTTGACGATTTCTTTCAGTTCCCGATATTTGCCCTCTTACAAAATACACAAATTTACCGCGCTACTGTTTGACTCTATGCATAAATTTCCAACAGTGATTCAGACGCAAACCGTTATGTCAGTAGTTTTTAATCAAAGCTTTATTCACGGTGAGAATTCAGTACACATTTTCAAAATTACACTTATCGCTTTTTCCATGTGAACTTGTCATTACATTTAATCAAAATTGAAGCACAAAGCTGAATACAAACGGATTTTTTTCCATAATTTAAATGACCAAAATTCATCTCGTTCCCTTTCTTTTTATAATTAAAATATAAATGGAAATTTTATCCATTTTAGTACCACATTAAAATGTAATCATATTTTTACGTCATTAAAACAGAATTCTTTTCAGAATTTATCAGTATTTTTTTTTCACTTTTAACAGATTTTAAATCAAGCTCTAATTATTTATTTAGATCGATGATATTGGAAATATTCAAAATTCTGATCGTAATCTGTTAGCTCTTAAAGTAGTTCTTGTCCAAAGAAATTCTAATGCTATTAGCGTATATTTGGCATTCTAATTTATTCAATCCTATTAATCAAACATATCATAAATATGTATTTCCAAAGAAGTTTCCTAAATCACAACCTCTAGTTGGGGCACGAACATCCTCAACCCTCATCCCTTTATCAATGCATTAGAATAAAACTTTAAAAATAACTGCATAGGCTATCAACATTACTTTATCTTACCATTAAAACATATATCTTCCTTTCCTAAAGTCATAATTTATCGAGAACATAGCATACGAAAATCCCAAAAAAATTGCCGTGACAAGGTACCATCACACGTATACACGTACATCATTTACAAAAAGCGCAGTCAGCATAACATTACTCTTTTCAATAAAATAAAGAAAAAGAAGGAAGAAGGCTAAAGAAAAGGTAAAGCGGCGTTAACCGTACATCTTCCCAATCAAGACGTTATTTACGCCATCAAACTCCTTTCGCTTTCGCCACCCTCGCCTCATCAATCTCCTCCCTGCAGCAGCCACTCGCCTGTTCTCTCTTTCTCTCTCTCCCCGCCAAGCGCGTCAACTCATATCAAGGCAACGAGAGAGAGAGAGAGAGAGAGAGAGAGAGAGAGAGAGAGAGAGATCCCCGCAGCTCCGCACCTGATGCGAGAGAACTACTGGCTCGCCTAAAAATTTAAAAATAATTCCCAACCCGCCTCCTCCGCGAGTGGAAAAGAGGCGCACGGATAATCGGAGATACGCGCGCGGCTCGCCACACAAACACACACAGAGCTGTCTACATGTGTATTTGCCCACCTATAGCCACACGACGCGGAGATGCTGCGGGTTGTGCGCAGTGATCGATACAAAGAGGCCGAGGGTAGGAGAAAGAGGGAGCGAGTGGGTAGTATATATGGCTGAGTAAGAGAGAGAGAGAGTGAGAGAGGGTTTCGTGTCGCGTGGACCTAGCCAGAGCGGCGGCGGCGGCGGCGGCGGCGACGGCAATTCAATGCATGCGCACAGGCCACCGGCGCATGCAGGAGAGAGATAGACAGATAGAGAGATGAGTCGCCTGCTTGATCGCCTCCGCGCGAGAAACGCGTCTGGCACCATCGTGGAAGCGCGGCATAACCGAGAATCTCGGTCGCTCTGCACTACCGTAATGGTCGTACAAGAGTTCATTTTCGAGCTACTGTAACAGCGAGAATTTCGGTAGCTACGCATTACCAATTTTGAACTGCAACACCTCAACTTTTGAGCTCGTAGGATTCAGTGGCTTCTCGGTGTTGTGGAACGACCAAACATTGGAATGTCGTCACTTCCAAATTTTTTTCCGTGTATAAACGCGTATTCCAACCATTAAACGTTTTTTCCAAGCAATAAAGTAACAAAATAACAGTTGGCGCTATTTTCGAAGCCACATAATGTCTTCGTATTGTGACGTCTTAGAACAATCACCAGGTGTAGTTGATATGCCGCACCAATCCTAATTAAAGGATTAGCCGCACTTCTGTGGCAATTTTGAGCCAACGCTCGAAAAAGTTCGTATTAGTATAAAAATAAAAAAGATAGAAAGGCGTACAATTTTTCATGGATAAACCATGGGAAAATTTCTTTACGCGTCCCTTTCGTTTTTATGGTTTGCACGTGCGGGGCCTGCCTTGGGTTTTTCTTACATCTGTTTATCGTAGATATCGGGTGGCCCTCGGTAAATTCTTACATATGTTTGTCGCCTCTAGCTCGCTTCGTCCCGATGTACAACTGGGCATTTGTATATTTTTTATTGTTTTACAAGAGGATCGTGGCTGGCCGGGTTTCGGTTTACTTAAGATACTAAAACGAAGAGAACGTAAAGATATAAAATACGGTATAGGTCCTTGTATATCTAAACTCCTAGCGTTGTATATAGATTCAAGGGATAAATACGGGGAAACAATTAAGGAAACCCTCTTACTAATTCGTATGCTTTTCTATCTAATCTTCCTTACGTATCCCAAGTTCATTGACAAAAAAAAGGTACGTACTATTAGTATATAACTTGAAGCAATATAAAACTCGCTGCACTAATGGTGTAACCTAAACTTGAACACACTCAAGTTCGAGTATAACTAGATATGATCTAGGGGAATGAAGTGTCCAGTTTTACCATGGGTGCGTTCCGTCGATATTGATCCGTGATCTTACCCAAAAAGAAAAAGGAAATGTGCATGGTAACTTATCATGTGATAAAGTTCAAAATTTTTCCTCAAGGCGCGCACGACGTTACACCCCCATCGTGAAACGGTTAGTAGTCGGGTCGAATGGCACGAATAGTAATCGTAATAAATATATTATAACAAGGAGTACTCTAGGTTAAATGCTATGCAATATTTTTTTTTTTTTTTAATCATAGTTTGAAATCGTCTTCTTCCTTCTGCATCAGTCCGGTTTATAATCAGTCTTCAATATTATCTGAGTTTCGCACGCAATTGCTTACATAAAATTTAAACTATAACTAAATGATTCTACTTATTCTATCTTGTCATCTTATGCATAAAAAAATATGATTTTTTTTTTGCTAAATAAAACTAAAATTAAAAATAAAATATAACTCTAAAATTTGCATTAGCTAAAACGACAAAAAGATTCTTCACAATTATTTTGTTCAAATTTTTTGTTTTTATTTTCCCAAAGAGAAAAATCCAGCTTTACTGCTTGGTGCTGTAACTGAATCTGTTGCTTTCGGGTTTTCTGTGCCTTGCGGTTCCTGGTGTCCTAAAATCTGTTGTTCCACGTCTCTGAGTGACACTTCTTTTGGTTCAGATATTCTCTTACGCATGTAAATTAAACATTGTGCTAGCGAAGTCCACACTGCTCCTAATAAATGTATGCTCCAACCGTATATTTGGTGAAGTATATATCCGTTTATTGAGATTTCTATTATCATTTTTATCATTTGAAAAATGACAGAAATTGCGATAAATTCCGCACTTGCTGTGCCGAAGACCATCAATTTGTCCCATATTTTGTCCCAAGTTGATCGTGCTATTCTGTCCAGAGTTCCTTCATTTAGTAATTTTGCAATGGTTCCTTCAGGGTCTGAAACTGGATGCCCATGCATCTCCCTCGCAAAATCATTCAAGAATGCAGATTGCTCAACTGGAAACAATACGTTCCCTCAAAGCTTCGATGTCCCTTTCTGTGTATATCCCGCTGTTTGCTAATGAACTCGGGTTCACATAATTCCAAGTGGGCTCTACCATTGGTTTCACTATCATTGGTTCACGAGCTCCTGTAGGTTTTGGCATTATCTTATACCATTCCTTCTCGATAAAATAGTGTGATGGTAATATGGAGTTGCAGGATATCTTGGTACCTCTGCTTTTTAATGTATGTGTCCTTGGTGTTAAAAACATAGTGGAGTTACTCCGTGTTACTTATAACTCCTCGTAACATGATTCACCGTGTTTCACTTTGACTTCAACTGGTATGCACTTGATCACGTGCACAACTTCTCCGGCTGTGACTGCCATATATCCTGGTCCTTTCATCAGATTGTAGGCGAACTGGTCTGGTGCTTGGGTCGCTATTGCTAAATCATTTTTTTAGAGTTTCGCGTTCTAATCTGCATCTCTGCATGAGTGTATCGCGGTACAATCGCTTAATTTGCGTTTTCATATATCGTTCTACGTACACAAATTTCGAATTTACATATGCAAAGATATCAAGCTCGTTTAATGACGCCTTAATCTTCTGCGCGAACGTCATACCTCTTTCGGTCTCGAAAATCACTAACTTAGGGTGTTCAGTCTGAATTAATTTATAGCCACACAACGCTCCTTCGGATTTTGCTGCAAACGCGAAAGTTATTTGATCCGAAGTTAACGAATATACAGTTTGCTTACTATTATAATCTAAATCTACCGCTTTATGAGCAGGGCCCTCATACAAAATGCTATACTTGTAAAAATCACAAGTATACACCGGCATAGCATTCCAGAATATTGCCCTCCTTGTACATCTGCGCACGTAGTATCGGACAAAGTGCATACTGTGCCTGACGGCAAATGGATTTTGTTCTCCTCGTTGTCAACTCGCGCTACTCGTTCTAAAATCGTGATTTTTAAAATTCCCTGTACTACTACTGATTCCCATGATCCAAACGGATCTGAGTATAGATGTCCCGCATATACCATAGGAAAAGTTCTACTTTCATTCACCTTTATTCCACTTACTACGTGCGTATTGCCAAATCTTAAAATACCGGTTACATATAGATCTTCGCACGCCTTACGACTAATATCATAAACATACTCGTTCCATCCGTACTCTACTGCTGAGTTCTACGAATTCCAGCCGCAGTATAACACATTTCGTTGAACCTCAAGCTTACATTGTACAACTTTTGTTTCAACGAAATTATTAACCTACAGCAATTATATATAACTCTTAGTTATATTGTAAGTACTAGGAGGGATATTGCATGCTCCTACTTCTATCAAAAACAATGTTGTTACATTTAATGACCGCGTCCCACAATCGTATCCGATAAACCCAAGTGATGGTGAAATTAGGATGGTTATTATCAGAAATAGAATCATCTGTAATCAGAAATAAAACGTCTAATTACAAATCAATCTTCTTCCGAATCTTTTCTTTTTTCTTTTTAGTTACTACTTCGTGATTAATGTGGGATATTCTCAAACGATTGGCATGCACTATTTTCGCTGCTTTCTGTATTTGAATTTTGGCATTATTCTTATTAATTACCTCTAGAATTTTATGCGGACCTATATAATGATTACCGAATTTCCCGGGTTTTGGTCCTCTTAAAAGAAAAACATAATCCCCGACTAAAATTTTTCTGGTTTATATTTCTATCATAATATTTCTTTGATTTAAATTTTGAATCTACTAAGTTATCGTAAACCAATTTTCTAATTCCCGTGAGTCTAGTTACAAGGTCCTTTACGTAACCTTGGTAGGTAGGTAATAAGTCATTATCGCGAAGTGGATCGCTGGATGGTAAGCGTGCTAAATGACCAAATACGACTTCATAAGGGGTGAGTTTAGTACTTTCTTGTACGCAAGTATTATAATTCAATAGTGCGATATCCACCCATTGGTCCCATTCTAAATCTTTCTCAGAGTATTGCTTTAAAAATTCACCGAGCGCGTCGTGAGAGCGTTCTAAAGAACCATTGCTCTGCGGGTGAAATGCAGTTGTTTTAATTTGATTTTAAACCTTTTTGCAATTCTTTGCATAAGTGTATATACAAATGCATTTATGCAAAGAATATACAAATGAATTTTTTAATAAATGCGTCAGCAATAGTTGTTGCGAGAGTATTTTGTAAAGGTACTGCAAGACAAAACTTTGACAGCTGATCTTGCATAGTTAGAATATATTCATTACTGTTTTTAGTCATCGGTAATGGTCCTACTATGTCTAATGCTATTTTTTCGAAAACATTGCCTGGGGTATCTGTAATTACCATTGGTTGTTTTGTTTTTAGCCTAACTAATTTCTTTAGTTGGCAATCTAAACGTTGTTGTATACGCCTCTGTATGTCTTGCTTAAGATTCTCCCAATACCTAATAATTTTGTCTAATTCGTTTAAAGGTTTTCGATACTCCCCGATGTCCTCCTATTGGTGAACTATGCAATTCGTAAAAGATTCCATCTCTTTTATTTAGTGGGACGTACTGCACAGTGCCATTACAAACTATTATCTTAATATTACTATTCTGAAATGTCTCGGTAATTATTTGTATAACTTCACTCCATTCTAGGTTTTCTATGTTTTTACTCTTAGCTATACTAATTTCCTTTATGTTCTTATCAACTAATAAATCGCGTAATATTGTTAAAGTTTTAATAATATTATTCTGAGTTATTAGTTGAGATTGTGCAGTATCTTCTCGTATACACAACCCAAATAAGTATTTGTTGTTAACTCGCTTGAACTCATTTATGCTACATAAGTCGTAATTTTGCATTAATGCTATCTTTTTAGACGATATTAGCTGTTTTTCTCCTTCGTCGCATCGATCTCCATGGATTGAGACAAAGTAAATAATATTGTCCCCTCTGCATTGCACTAATTCTCTGCTCTCTATAATATTATTTCCGCTCTTATTAGTAATGCTCGACTTACTTCCTAAACTCTTACTGGTACTCGATGATTCACTTTGACCGATTTCTTTAACTTGTAATGGCTGTGAACAATTTTTATCGCTAAAGGGTGTGATTTTATAGTTTCCTTCAATTCTTGCTCTGATGAAATTGCGAAATCACTATCATCGTTGCTGGTCATTATTGGACTCGTTTGTAATTTAGGATTTTTAGATTTCATTTTTTTCTTTGGTTTTCCCTTTTTTGCTAATGGTTTGCGTATCTCGGCTTCTACATCGCCATCGTCTGCACTGCTCTCAGCGTAATTAACCTGGGGTTTATTTCGTTTATTCTTTTTCCCTACATCTTCACATAAAATAGTTCTTGAACTTTCCTCAGCTAAATTTTTATTTCGATCGAGATTTGTGTTTTCTAATTGTTTCTGCTTACGTGTTACAACGTTAATTTGCTTTGACTCAACCGGGTTGCGTGAAAGTGCGTCGGCGTTTACATTTAATCGTCCTGGCTTATATAACACGGTGTAGTCGAACTCTGATAATTTAAACCTCCATTTCTGCACTCTGGTGTTTAAATCTGCGGTTTTGAACCAAACTAGTGGCTGGTGATCCGTTACTATAAATATCTTTTTCCCACAAATGTATGATCTAAAAATTTTATCGCTGTGAACCACTGCTAAAGCTTCCTTTTCATAAACTTCGTATGATAACTCTGGGCTTCTTAACACGCGTGATGTACAGGCTATTGGCATGTCTTTTCCTATCTCTTCCTGGGATAGTACGCCACCTAGAGCATATCCCGACGCATCCGTCGTTATATTAAATGGTTTAGAAAAATCTGGGAACTGCAGTAAGGGTGGATTGCATAAACTTTCTTTGAGGTCATTAAAAGCCACTTCAAGTTTATCATCCCAGTAAAAGTCGATATCTTTTTGTAATAATTTCGTTAAAGGCTTACTTATTTGAGCAAAGTTCGAGATAAAACTACGGTAATATCCGGCTAAACCAAGAAACTGTCGGACGTTTTTTCTGTCTTTTATTTTAGGGAATTCCTTGACCGCTTCGACCTTTTTCGGGTCTGGGCTAAGTCCTTTACTCAATACATGTCCCAATTAACTGACTTCACGTTTGAAAAAGTCACACTTACTCAATTGTATTTTGAGATTGGCTTTTCTTAATCTCGCCATTACAGTATTAAATTTTTCTTCATGTTCTTCCAATGAACTACTGCATATTATTAAGTCATCAATATAAAAAAATATACCATCTCTACCTTGTAGGTTATTCAATACTCAGTCCATTAATCTTTGGAAGGAGTTGGCTGCTGTTCTGAGTCCAAATGGCATTCTAACGAATTCATAATGTCCATACGGAGTACTAAACGCCGTTTTATGAGCGTCTCGCGGATCCATACGGATTTGATGGAATCCTGATGCTAAATCTAAAACTGTGTAATAATTATACCCTCCTACTTGGTCGAAAATCTCCGAAATATTAGGTATTGGATAAGCATCACTTATAGTTTTCTCATTAAGTTGCCTGAAATCCAAAACCATCCGCCATTGGGGTTTTCCACTTGAATCTGCCTTTTTAGGGACTATCCAAACTGGGGTATTATAACCTGATACGGAAGGCCTTACAATTCCCGCATCTAAAAGTTCCTTGATTTATCGGTCTACTTCTTCTCTAAGTGAAAAAGGATATTTGTATTGCTTAGAATTCACAGGGTAATCGTCGGTAGTTTGAATTATATGCATTACTACGTTTGTACAACCCAATTTATCGCCTTTTAGGTGAAAAATATCTTTATTCGCGTCTACTAGTTTCTCTGCGTGTTTTTTATAAACGCTGTCTAAATGTTCAAGATTAAGGAACGGTTTAAGATCCCTATCTTGTATATTTACGTTAAACGTATATTCAGATGAGGTTATCGGGCTGTAGTTGTTCACAAGAATGTCCTCTTTGCAAATATTCAAATCTGAAAAAATTTCTAACTGTGCTACTTGATAATAATGATTGGAGTAATCACTTCCTGTGTCGGTTTCATCGTTGCTGGTAATCGCTATGTCGTAGTTATTATAATATTTATCAAGTTCTAGTAGGTCTTTGTCCCTGAAACTTGCATCCTCGCCTGTATCTGAATTTGAGGTAGAGAAATTGCTAGAAATATCTATTTCAGTATTATTTTCATAAGTTCTTAAATTTTCTATGCTGTTATGTTTAGAACTAAGATCGTTAAACTTTAACACTGCGTATTTATCCTTAAATTTTAAAATCTTATCCTCGAAATCGATTATTGCTTCTGACTCCGTAAAAAATGTCGATCCTAAAACTCCTTCGCAAGGTATTTGAAAATGGTTTGTAACTACCTGAAAAATGGTTGGCACTCCATATAATGTAATTTCTACAGTATCCGCAGTTTCTATTAAACCATTGCCTATTCCTTTTAACCAGGCTGGGTTTGATTTATCTATCTCACATTCTATTGGTAGTAAATGGGATTTAATCAAGTTAGCTTCTGATCTGGTATCGATCATGAATCTTCCCGCGCTACTTGACGGAGGATTCATAATATTGACGAAAGGTATACATTTTTCACTTTCGTTACCTTCAATATTGGTAATTCTATGCGACTCGGATTCGAAACATGGGTTAATAATTTGCCTGAAAGCTATATTTTCACTACCAATTATCAACTTTTCTGCTTAAAGTCTATCTTTGCTCCAGCACTTTTGAAAAAATTGGATCCTAAAATCCCGCTGAAAGGAATCTGAAAATTATTTGGTACAACTACGAACTCGATAATTTTCCCAAATAACTTGATTTTTGTCAATCCCAACGATTTTATGGGATCTGCAGAAATTCCTTTAATTATAGTTTTTAACGATTCATTGAAATATTCTAGACTACTTAAAAAACCTATTCTTATTATACTCACTTCTGATCCTGTATCTAACATAAGATCTATTCTAACATCTAAGTTCGGGTTCCTGAATATAATAAAAGGGATTAATTTGTTTGGCAAATTCAATTCAACGGTATTAACTC
>UELV01048844.1:688-36784 GCA_900490015.1 Megastigmus stigmatizans
CTCTCTCTCTCTCTCTCTCTCTCGGCCGCAAACTTGGTCCGCACGTCTTGGTCGCTGTCGCGCGCAAATTCTGCAGCAGCACCACCACCACCACCTCTACCTGTAACCAGTCCTGAAATTACGCATTTCCACATCCTTCCTTCGAGCGACTTTCACGTTCTTATTACCCACTCCTTGTCCAATTCCCTTTTCTTTCTCTCTATTTTCCCTGCTCTCTCCCTCTCTCTCCTTCTCCCCTCGTCCTTTCTTTCCTCCAACCCCCTTGATAATGATTGTTGACCGCGGGAAACTACTTGGCGCTAGTAGTAAACTTCCTTAATGGCCAGACTTGACCCATTTGCATTCGTGGATGGAACTGCCACTGCCGGTGCGCGCCGCACACTCGTTTCCTCCCGTTCGCGAAATTATACTGAGTGAGCCGCTTACTATATAACTTCCTCTCTCTCTCTCTCTCTCTCTCTCTCTCTCTCTCTCTCTCTCTCTCTCGTACCAGTGACTTTTTTTAGTCGATCTCGCTCGCGTGCTCGACGGAGAAAGTGGTACACGCACCGAGAGAGCAGATGAAGTTTTCCTTCTGTTATTTGTTCTCTCTCTCTCTTTCTCGCTCGACCTGATATCACTAGCACTGCAGAAAAATGCGAATCGATCGAGTGCAATTAATTGACGATTTTATAGAGTAGTTCGGGGCTTTATCTTCGCTTTATTCTGCATTCTTGTAAACGCATCTTTTGATTGAACGAAAATGATTAGTAATGCTTTAATTAAAGTATATTTATTGTGATAAATAATCTTATCGTCAGTAACAAATAAGTTGAAAAATAAGACTATATCAATTTAAACATTTAATTGTGCAAAAGTATTGGGTTGACTATTCACTTCTGTTAGCAACATTTTACATAATAATTATGTTCATAATAAAAATCTACTATAAAACAAAATAAACAAAACTGAAAAAAACTGGGATTTTGTATAATTTTTTTTATATTATACTTCAAAGTTTGTATTGTTTATTATATGTAGATAGACTGCAATGTTGCATTACGTCACGAAAGTACAGACAGTCACACGAATTTCAATTGGCTATGTCTTTTTTAATTTTTGTTATTTTGCAAAAAGAAAATATACACGACTCAATTTCTTTTATACAATCTATCAAAATATGAAATAAAAAAAAGGTCATGCTAGATCGTGCCATTTTTTTAATCGCTTATTTACTTTGTTTCTAAACTATAACAAATAATATTTAAATGACTCTCGTGAAACGTATGGTTCGAGGTTTGACATCACTATTACAATTCTATCTTATCATTTGTTCAGCATCGTAAAGCCAACAAAGTAAAAATATTCCATTGATCCATGTACAGCTTATACACGTGTTGTTTGCACTTCGTATAATCCCGGTAAAGTCAAACGAATATATCTATTCGGACCCCGCCGTTGGATTTGGCGTGTTGAACTCATCGCTGTTTGCGATCTCGTTTGCTTTGGCATGGGAACGAAAACGCGGGATGATCCGCTCGATGCGCCAACGACTCTGTAATTAACGGCAAAGGTGGGCAAAACCTCGGGTCCTACTTTATTGGCTATATATGTGGGGGAGGGGTAGAACGAGAGGTAAAAAAAGGAAGGAAAGAAAGGGAACGAGACAGCGCAGCTTTCCTGTTGATAACAAAGTTTTAAAACGACAAAGCCGTGTCGTCGTTCGAGCTGGCAATGATTAAAAGAGTGCCCGAAGTAATTAGCTCAAAGACTGGCTGGCGCTAGCCCCTGCAGTCCGTTTCTCTCGCGTCTCTCACTCTCCGTCTTCCTTTTTTCTCCATTAGCTCATAGACGTTATTTTTCCTCGCTCTCTCTCTCTCTCTCTCTCTCTATATATATATATATCTTTTTTATTCGCCCACCTCTCGCTTCTACTGCTGCTGCTTGGAGAAAAAGTTAAACGATTTGTTATATACAACGCGATCGAGGAACGAACTTTTCGCGCAGGTATAGCGGCACGGGGGTGGGATGGTTTTGAAGAAAAGGAGGAAAAAAAAGGATATGAAAGAGAGAGAGAGAGGAGGAGGAGGAATAGTTGCCAACGAAGTGTATACGAAGTGAGAGAGAAAGCGAAGCTGAAGTACGAGAAAAGAGGGGCGGGAATAGGAGAGAGAACGCGAGCAGTGCAGCAGCAGCAGCAGTCCGTGTCGCGCACGACGGCAATCTTTGCGCTTTTACGGAAGTTTCGCCCCCTTCATACTTCGGATATTTGATTTACATTTTCTTTACCTTTTTGTCAGCCAGCAGCGGCAGCGGTAACTCGTCGCGTCTCTCACAACCCTCAGTGATTTTCTGCGTGTTCGCGAGGGTACTCGAGGCGTGACGCCGGGGATTCTTGTTTACCTTTTTTCTTCTTTTTTTTCAGCAATATAAAGTCATGCTGATTAGAGTGAGGGTCTTGCCGAATGAAATTTGTGTCGTGGAGGAGGCTTTTGCCACTGCACGCGCTTGTTTATTAATCCCAGCGATAAATGCATTTTATCGGGCGACAGGAGGTGAATGGCTTGAAAAGTTTGCTCTCTCTCTCTCTTGAGTTGGTACTGACTTCCGAGGATTATGCGGATAAGAGCTGCACTAATGATGAGCTTTCAAAGTACTTTTCATTAAGTATTAATTGTACAGTGACATTTCATAAAATAGAGTGATTCGTTTTTATGTAGATCTGATGTTTTTTAATCGCGCGTTCAAGTGAAATTGCACTTACTTGTTTCTAGTCGATGTCCTATTGGTGCTTATTGAACTAACAGCTATAGAGTCAATTTTAGATTGAGTCGCCTCGCCATCTATTGGATTAAATTCATTACCAGAACATCAAAATTGAATCAATAAAAGGGTAAAGCTCGGTGGGTAAAAAAGTGACATCTCAATCCAAAATTCAATTATTATGTTAAATTGAACTCAGAGATTAAATTAATAATGTAAAAGTAGACTTTTGATTAAACTGAATCTTACTTCATCCGTGATATTTCTTACAGGGACAACATTTTTTTAAATTATCTTGAAAATTCGTAAAATTATTTGTGTTGTAAAATTATATAATTAAGCAGTTATGCATTTATCTGTTGAAGGTACTCGACATAACCGACCGACTGTAACAAGGATTTCCCGCTAAGTGAATTATTGTTATTACCTTCACGTTAAACATTTCTTCAATATTATAAAAATAATGTTTCCATTGCTAATTATCAACCCTTTTGAAGTCTACAACAAATTATATAAAACATATAAACAGTATAATTCTGTTTAGTGCAGAACCATAGGAAAAGGAACTTAAATCTAATTTTAAATAAATGGGCACCTAGAATGATCTATAGGAAATAAGAATTAATCTGATCTTAGTACCTGTTCATAGTGCACAAAATAGAACACTAACTTATCGAAACATCAAACTGTCTCGAAATTTTATTTATATTGACTTTTTTATAGAGGCTTAAAAAACCGCAGTTTTTTGGATTCAGTTAAATCAAATTATTTGGATTTTGTGTTAATCAACGAATTGGAGTACATGGTATGTGATTCTCCTTTATACTTGAGCAATATTTTATAAAGTTGAAAAATATTATAAATTAGCAGCCGAAACGTTAACTTAAAAATAAATAATATAGTTGTAATTGTTTCAATAATTAATAAATATAGGTATAGTATATAATAATAATTCTATATAATTCATTATTTCATATAATTATGTAATAATACCAATGTCACAATAAATAATTATATCAATTCTAATTTAATAAGTAAAATATATTATCTGCACTAATATTTTATTTCAAACCTAACTTAAAGTATTGTTTATTTTCTGTTTCAATTGCTTCTAAAAATATTTTTATTGCAAAGTTGCGATAAATATATTTCTTTTAAAATAAGTTTTTTTTTGAAACATAAAATATAGTCACCCATTAAAGACATAAAATGTAAAACGTTACAAAAATGACGACCAATTAATAATGGACTAATTCTATTATTGACATAATTAGAACAGAAGCAAAAAAAGTACATAAACCTTGATGTGAATTCTTAAAGATGAAGAATCGCTTGCCGTTTAAGTAGAAATCTAGATATAAGGTCAGGCGCAGGCAGATGGTAATGGACCTTTCATACAAAATTATCCATGCGACGTAATTTATGTTACAATTAGCGCTAACACTCTGCTTGTAATGGAAGAGGAAATGCTCCAATTTACAGTTTATTTTTTAATGCTGACGTTATTGATTTTTAGTGCGGCATTGTAAATGCCGCATTAGAGCGTAAAGCAGCTTCCCGCCCCCTTAGATAGATGGTAGCACTCCTTCTCTCTCTCTCTCTCTCTCTCTCTCTCACTCTCTCCCGCTCCCCGAGCATAAAGGCTAGCTGCGACCTACTTTCTTCCTATCCCGGCTAATCGATTGTAGCGTAAAACTTTTATATATATTATATAAAAAAAATAATGTCTCAATAGCGTCGCTTTAATGTAAGCGATAAGTCGAACTTCCTTCTCCATTTTGTTCAAATGCTATAAAAATGAAAGGATGTATAAATCCCTTTAAATTACGTCCCGCTTGGATTTAATGCATTGAGTAACGAAATTTCTTGGTATAGCTGTATATTATAAATTGTTCCATTTTGATTAGGTCGTTAATAATAATTATACAATTTGTTCACCGAATGGTTTGTTGGCAAACATATAACATATTTGTATTTCTAAGCGAATATTTTCGGTGACCTGAAATGCAAATAATGGAATATGGAAGAAATTAATAAAATGCACAGAGATTTTGTCGTTCCGTTTATTTCAACAATTTCATAATAACGTAATAATTGTTTAATAATAATATAATAATAATAATAATATTACAATGCGGCGATTGTGTTCTCACCAGTTATAACAGGGGATCATCATTCTCGTATATCAATCAACACGCGTTTATTATATGATAATGCCTCGAACAAGAGCCCAGCGTAGAAATATAACAAACGTGTCTTTTTTTTTAATTATTTATTTTATTTCCTTTCCTTTAATATGAATTTACTATTATTAAACTAGGCTGTTCATCGAGGCGCTACGATTCTTATTAATTTTTTTTTTAATTATTTTCATCATCTTTAAAAGTCAAGTGAGATCGTGGCCCGCAGTCGACGAAAATCGTCGTCGTTTCCTTCAAACAGCGTCGACCAATAAATGACAGAAACGAAAAGGACGTGGTTAACCGACGTAAATCAACGTACATATCGATATTTATCGCCTAATAACTCAAATTAAATTTTGGCACTATATGTATATTATATATTTCTCATTGATTCGTCTGTTGGTTTTTGTTTTATTTATTTTATCATATGTTTTTTTTTCTCATCATATCGTGTTTTATAATCGCTATCAAGTGTGACGCGGTCGCATACTTGAAAAATTATTATCCCTATTCACGTACACGCTAATAACTACTATCATCAATGTATACAATATCTACCTTGACGATGAATTGACGCAATCTGCCGATACGACGCTCGATATTTCGTCGTCCGAAGGTGATTTTTTTTTTCCTGTATTTATCTTTAGGGAATAAAAGTTTTGGAAGAGTTTATTGTTTATTATATATTTTCATGTACAGCAGAATCTAACGCTTCCCGCTTATTCCTCTGTCATTCCTTGACCAGTCACCCTCGTCCGACCGTTTCGCTCCTGTTTCGCGACTGTTTTCTGTCTTTTACTCGAAATTCGTAGGTAAGTTCGGAGATATAACATGTGGGCTTAGCGTATTAATTTTTTTTTTTTATTTTCGAGATTAGGAGACAGAGAAAGAGAGTGAGAATGCGTGTGTGACTTTTTTGTCATTTTTTTTCTGTATCAACTACAATGCGCGTGTTCGCAAACAATTTTTCGCAAACTAGCTTTGGTTTGGCTTTATCATCGTTTATCTTTATTTTTTTTTCTTTTATTGCAAATGTGGAGTCGTGAGTACATGCACATGTATAATGACCGGGTATAAGTATTGCTTGTTTTCATCAGCGCGGTAAAAGATCTGTGTCAATCCTTACGTTATTTATGGGGAAAAATTGCGGACTGCGATTCGAAGGACTATAGCAACGCATATCATGAAAAATTCTCTTAGGCTTGCTTCGCTAAAATCTAATTTGAAAAATGATACATTAAAAAAGACACCGATATATCGTTTTATTTTTTGTTCAAACTAGCTCAAGAATTCACTGCTCTGTGTGTACTAAATTCGACGTTTGCTACCGTTTCTCCATTTACCCAAACACAATGCTTCTATAATTAATCGATCAATTGTAAAGTAAGGTGTGCGTACCTCCGCGTATATACGTGTGTTTGTGTGTGTGAGCGCGCGCGCGCGTGTGTGTGTGTGTGTGTGTGTAGGTGTCTCTTGTCTGCTTATGCAACGCCATTATTCTTCTCGACTCTGCGTCTGTCTCTGTCTCGTCTCTTCGTCACCTTTATCATCTCATCAATCAGCTACGTGACTAATTCGATTACACTTTTTTTTTTCTCTTTTGTTTATACTGATTTTATCTCTTATTAACGGTCTACCCTTTTATTATCTCTTTAAATACCTACTCGATGTACACGACTCATTAAAGTCTCGGGTGACTCGGCGAAAAATCGTTAACAGTCTCCTCTTTCCCATTGTTCGCAGTGGAATTTCATTTATGCGCGAAGTGCATTGTATCTCGTATGTTCACGCGTGAAATCAAAAGTGTCCAATATTCCACTTTTGAATAGCAGCTTTTCCGGTAAGAGACGCATAAAGATCGATCGACGAATCACCTCCAAGTGCTTCTTACACCAAAATTCGATCCCACTTTACTTCAATTGTACAGCCTCTTTGCCATTTCTCTCACACGATTGTTTATTTAAACCACGGAGTGTTCTGCGCGCATTTTTTAATCATTTTTTTTATCGTTTAGTGTTTATTTTTTTTTTTATTACTTCATTAGTTTAGTTTAGTGTTTATACGAGTACGAGTTTAGCGTTCAATAGTTTAAATATGTATAGATTATGTTTAGCGGTACACGTTTAATAGTTTCGTTTTTTAATAACGCTTTATAAGCTTTCGTCGAAAGAGAGTTTAGCTTTAGTTTATGCTTTGTTTTCGCTAGAGAATATCATCGCTAAGTCGATAATAAAGGGCAACGCGGAGCTCACGATTGTTTTTCTCGATGACGCGTTATTTTCTTGTGTGTTTTTTTTTATCTTCTTTATTTTGCTTACTCTGCTGCTGCTTTTCGCACATTGATTTTTATTCAGATCGACAGCTTTCTCTGCGAATTGGAAGAAAAAGGAGAAAAGACGCTCGCGTGGGAATATAGAATAAATTTGTTCGTAAGCCCGAGAAAATCACTAAATTTCAGTAAAAATCTTGCGAATGAAAAATATTTAGCTCGTTCATTATTTGCGTGTGTGTATATTATGTAAGCAATGTAATTCATTCGATTGCTAAAATCAATGAGCACCGATCGAATTTCTCATCAGTTTTCCTGGTTCCTGGCTTATATACTGCTTAGCTGGACACTAATGGACACTAAATTAATCGATCGATCAATCAAACAATCAGTCGCCTGTTGAAAATTATGCAAGATTTGGCACTCGAACACATACACTTTTGCCATTAAAAATCGATTCCCCTTTACGTTTAGCCGGTAAAGGCTTGACTGATATACAAAAACTCGCACGTCATGGAAAAATCAAACATCTCCGCATGCTCCCTTAAATAATTAATTATTTATTATTTTTATTTTATCGTGTATCAACAACGTGTTTGTTCAGTGTGTTTGCGTCTGTGTAGAATTGTGTTTATTACGTTTTTTTTTTATATATTTTTCTTTTATATAGTATAATTTATTTCCTTTTGTTTAAATTCTCCTTCCCAAATCAGTGAAAAAACCATGAATGCTTGCAAATTTTAAGACGCTTAAAAAATGCAATTTGGCAATAGACTGTACAAAACTCGTTAATTTATCGTTAAAAATGTATTCATCGGGGAGATATTAATTGCGGGTTAAAATTCTTAAATGTGTATTTCCCTTTGTAAAATATTCGAAGTAAAAAGTAGTAAGATCTTTATACGTTTTACCACTGATTCTGGAGCGACTAAATAGCTTTCCTCATTGAAAAAATTTGAAAAATTCGCGTGGGAATCGTAAACCTAGCTAGGCAACCTTTTTTCTACCGACCATCTTCATCTTTTTTTTACTGCTTAAATATTACTTCTTATTTTTGTAGTACAGTATTTAATCGTATTAATAGTAATAATAATCATCGTTATCTCGTCTGTCCTTTCGCAAGTGTTACACTCCACTTTTGAGATCGAAATTCGAAATTCGTATTCATTTTATTTTGTTTGTTACGCGATACTTCATCTACTTGTTTTTTTTTTTTATTTCTTTAATTATTTCCTTTTAATTAATTGATTATTCAATTAATATAATAATTTTATTTATTATTTATCGTAGTTATTTTTTTATTTCATTTATCCTTTTAACATCATTAACAACATTTTTTTCTTCGCTTTAATTAGCTCGCAACTTTAATACTTATTTAAGAGTTAACGTGATTGGTTGTCGCGTCTGCAAATTGCTGAAGTCGCGCAAGCGCGCGCCACGAAAAGTCTCTCTTGTTTATTTGTTATCGATAAATAAGTTAAAAATTTCTCCTCGCGCACCGTCATGTCTCATCTGCGAAATCGACGAGCCGAATCGAAGATCGTTTTTCGCACAAGGCTCTCTCTCCCTCTCTCTCGATTTGAATTAATGGCGCGGCGAGCCTCGCCCGAAAGACCTTCGAATCAATTGCAGTATTTTTTTTTCTTTTATTATATTTAAATTTAGAAAAAAGCCTCTTAACGTAGATTTTGATTTATTTTTTACGTTTATAAAATTTCCCTTACCGTTAAAATACACTTAGACAATTCAACGATTACAATAGAAGATTCGAATAGGTAACATAACCTTTTTATAACTCACTTACACCGATAGTTAATTCCAATAGTTTCTCTGAAAAAAGGACTGTTTTTCTTTTCATTTTATCATAACGCGAAATCATCGTTTTCAGATACATGCGCGCGTACTTGACGCAGATCCTCAACGTTTTTTTTATTTTATTTTGTTTTCTCTTCACCCGCCTCGAACGATCAACGATAAGCTACACGCGAATCTCGTCGCTTAAATCTCCCTGTTTGTATTTTATTTATTTAATATCTCGGTTTTTTCTTGGAGTATCCCGTCGCTCTGTCTCGAGTTATATTTTCCCTTTTTTCTTCATTTTTGTTTTAAGTGGACATTACTTGTGAAAAGGAAGAGAAGGAAGAAAACTGGAATTTGCGCACGATACGAATTTATACACGATACAAATATGTGTGAGAGTGTGTGTGTTTCGACCCGGTGAACAAAAATAACCGTGCGAATTATATATATATATATATACATATATATATATATATTATACGAATTTCTCGGCGTCGAATGAAGTCGCGGCGAAGTCTGTCAACAATGGTTTAAGCCCCGTATGCATTAACGATTAACGAATATATACGCATCAATATAGACATATGGAAAATCAACGCGATTACACATGAGTCAGCTGCGTAAGGTAATAATGTTTCCTTGCTTTCTTTCAACAATGAACAATGGTGGCAACAACACAAAAAGCGTTAACGGTACACAAAATTGCGTGGAGTGAGAAAGATTATTGCGAAATATATTTTCGATCGAGGATAATGCTGACTAATTCATTATCGACGATCCCTTAATTACTCTCGGAAGTTTTCTCCGTCTTTTTTTTTTTTCATATTCGACTATTACGTATGATCATAAAAACTCCGCCTCTAAGGGACGATTGCTCGCTTAGCCTAGTTTTGTTTTAAAGAGAGAATCGTGATTCATAATACGCGCTATGTATGTATCTGTGTATGTATAATATGTATAGTTTTTTTCTGTTTACTTATTTATTTATATTATTTATATGTATATTATGTATATCGTCATCGCCATCGGCATCGTTATTCATCAACATCATCATCGTCGACGCTGCATTTATTTACGACGCAAACCACGTATAATCGTAGTATAAATCCCGATCTCTCTTTCGCTCGCTGGTAATTTTTTTGTTCACTCTCTCTCGTCGTTAAATATTCTCTTTATTATTTTATATTCACTCCAAAACACTTCCTCCGCTTCACCGCGAATTGTTCTTTAACATTTGTTTTCGTCTCGCCTTCTATACTTTATAACGTATATATGAATATACTAATGATATTTAAATACGTACGGATTAATAAAATTCACTGGCATATTTGAATCACCTTGGCAGTTCATATTTTGTGTTATTCGAGAAAGTTTACATATTTCATGTGTGCGCTTTGATGCTCCTTCCAGTTCGCGTGACTTTTCCTTATTTTTTTTTTTTTTAACTTGTGTTTTTGACCTGTGTTTATGAATATAAGTGTATCAGTGTGCTGCGCGCGTTTTTTTTCTCGTATTGTTTTCTGTATTCTTTTTTTTTTTTCATTTTTCTCTTTTTGTTTGAGCAAGTGACACGCCTACAACGTGAGAGCCGAAATATGTATGACTGAATTCTGAATTTGTATAGGCAATTTTTTTTTTTTAGTTTTTTTAGTTTTTTTTTTGGTTTCTCGAATCACATGTTTACGTTGAAGTAAAAAGTTACGATTTTCGTCCGATCGAGGTATACCCGAAAATTTTTTGAGACAGTATTTTTCCAATCGCATTCGAGGTGGGCAAAAACTTGCTCCCTCGGCGTGCCAACAATATATAGTTATTCGATTCGGTATCGACTTTTGAAACGCGCAGAAAATTTAGCACAACAATATTCAATTGTACCTACGCGTGATTCCCTTTCAAATTGAACGTCTCATTATCAAGTCGCTAAGGCGTTGTCGTGTACTACGATTCAGAGCTTTATATAATAAGACAAATGATAGAGTTCATATATTTTCTTTTCTCCTGGCCTTGCACAACACAAGGATACGATGAAACAAAGTTCAACTCTATCCCTCGTCTCGTTCTTATTCGCGCATCGTCACATTTCTCTTCCTTCTCACTGACACACTGTAAAACACGGAGAATCGTCTTCGCGAAATCCCGTAAAGAGCGTTTTCCGTCTTCTTCACGATTTTTGGGCCGATATAATATCTCTCTTCCTCTTCTTCTTCTCCTTCTCTCGATCCTCTTCGTGTCCCCCACACTGTATAATTCACATCACCCACCAGCTCCCGTGGATTTGATTTGCTACATTTCGTGATTTCATTTGTTACTCCTTTGTTTCATTGTTATAGCGTTAAAATGCGGCTCGCGGCTGCGCGAGCATGTTTAAAAAACCCAAAGCAATCGACTGAGGTATAACGAAAAGCGACATTAGTTTGCCAGCTCCCCTAGTTGAACAGCAGCAACAACAGCGGCGATCGTGCATACAGCATAGAGCCGTGGTGCACTTTCTGCGTCTACGTCTCCTCCTTCTTCCTCGTGAGGGGCTCGAAAATCACGTGACAATGATGTGTGGTGCCGAGAAGAGGACGGTGATGGTGGCGATTATCGTGAACAGAGTAAAAACGATTAGGCACAATCTGTCAATCACCATCGCAGCAAATTTCCAGTCGTTGGTAATCTTCGTCTGAACCTCGTTGTCCTTCAGTTGATCCGTGATTATCTGGAAAGGAAAATGGCAGAGTGTCAGTCATTTTTGACGATAAAATTTACATTGACCTATAATATTAAATATGGGTTTATCTGTGCTAGGTGAAGGTGCAATATCGTTAATGTATACGATGGGCTTCGTACATACACTGCTCAATTAATTTTGTCAGAACAGAGATTCAAAGTATTTGAAATTCTAGAATTCTGAATATATATATATAACTATTAATTTTATTCTTATTTACACTAATTATACTTTTGGTTAATATCAATTGTTGCTAATAATTTTCTTCGTAAATGTCTTATTATCAGATATTACATTATGTTATCAACATGGTATTAAACTATTGTCTTACTATTCAATAGTAACTAGATTGAATCAACGAGCAGGAAAATATTAGTATATTATCATACTCTTCCAAGAAAAATGCGGTACCAATTAAAGTAATGCAATATTAAATTCAAAACTAACTTTAAATACACTTTAATATCCGAATGTACATCCAATTTTTAACAGTTTCTGAGTGCAATAAAAGGATTAAAAATTAAATTAAATTTTCATCGAGGAGATACACAACACGTAAATTGAATTTTTGGAAAGAATCCAAAAACTATATACACAACAGAATTCGGTATATCGCAAATTGGACGAAGACCAAAAAGACATTGCAATAAATTAAATATGAACAGATCAATCAAGTCTCAAACATGAAGTATAACAGCTCGTTTACTCAACCTTAATATCAATCAGTAGGTGCAGGCCGTAGAAAGAAGAAGTTTAAAAATATATTTTCCATCTGTAAAACTAGCAAAGATTCTAAATCGATCGACTGGCCCCAGCGATAAATCATTCCGTCGTGGCCTTTTGTTCTCTAAAGATTGGCCTGAAAAATTTTTCCCTAATTCCCTCGTATACGAGGCCACCAAAAAAAATAGTGGGAGAGGGGATAGCTAATGCTGTTCTGCAACGTACAAGTGCAGCGCAAACCGAAAACTTTGTGCTTTGTTCCGCTGACTCGTGAAAAATGACGAGCTCGCGCGTACCCTTCCCGGGGGGATCGCCTTGCGAATGTTTGTGCAGGATTATTAGCCTCGCATTCGCCAAGTCAAACATACTCGAAAAACTCGGCAGAGCAAAACTCAGGGTCGTATTAAAGCCTATTCCTTCGCTTCTCCCCTCACTCCCACCCTTTCTCATCCGCTCCCTTATTGCGATTAAGAAGGAATGCGGACAATGCGTTATTGAGCGAATTTGCAAAATTATTTTTCCACCGAGCCTAAGTGGGATATGAATTTTTCATCTTTAGCTTTGGGCGCGTGTATAGCAGTGGAAAAAGGGACCGCGAGTGCATCGAGTGCGAATTTCATATTAACATTCGCGAATTCGCTGGAGCTGGAGAAATTTAATTTTGTGGATAAACGAAAAATTGAATTTTCGATACGATGAATGCAAATTACTTCATGCGAATGAATATTTCACCAGTGATAAAAGGCAATTTATATCGCAATACCGAATGCCATGAAGAATTCAACTAAGGACGATTTTTCAATTTTACTTTTAGATTTGGAGAGAGTAGTTACCCATCGCCTGCTACACTTCATTATCCACACTTCATTAACGATGGCCACATAATCATTCATTTATAACAGATTTAATAACTGTCTGCGCAAAATATCATGAGCTTGATCGAATGATTTTGAATCACTAATCACTTGAGATAGAGTTTAATCGAGTATGCAAAACGTATTCCAATATATTGGAATAGTTGCCAAAAATAGCGGAAAATCAGTGCAAATACAAATAAATCAACTAATTACGGCCGAGCGTCGAGCGTAAATCGAGGCCGGTTATACAGTCCCCTGTATTTGCTTTAATTTTTGGCACTGCCAGTCGGAGGGATGACATTTTAATGATTAATAGCTGGTAACGCGCTCGCGCCTCCGCGCCGTGCGCACACAGACACACAGCGCAAATGCACAATAGAAATCTAATTATGTAAAACGGCTCGAACGAGTCGAGGACGCCTCGCCCTAAAATCGAGGGCCTCGAGTGTATACATACACGTCGGATTATAAAATTATGAGAGCCTAGACAGAGATTGAGTGCATTAGAGCGTTACATTTAGGTTGGGTAATTGGACAGAAAGTCTGTGGACCATCGCGCGGCAGTCGATGTTACGGTGTGCTCTCGACAAGATTGCATTCAGGATTACATTATAAGCGCATTGACGGGCGGCCAGTGATTTCGATTTCTATGAAATATTAGTATTATCGCCTAGAGCGTGAAAACGAAATTATTCCCCAAAATTTCATTGATTATTGGGAAAACATTCTAATTATTGCAGCTATTGCGCGCGACTGAAATCCTCGTCAATCGAATTCAAGATAGCACTGACGCTTGTTCCCGTGAAATGATATTATATCACGCATATGGAGTGAGTAGTTTAGTTGTATTGTCCTTTAGATACCTTTCACCCTAACTTATTTTTCAATATTCATGTCAATCCTGATATTCTATATAGCGAATAGTTATGTGAAGGTCGTAGTTTATGATCCGTTGAGGTTTCTTTACTAGTTATTTTATCACCAAAATTACAAAATACTATATATCTCCCCGATTCTCTTTTCTGTGAATTAGGATATATTTTCTAGGTGTTTTTAATGTTATATGAGTTAAATTATATATTCATAGTAAATCTATTTATGATCATTCCATCTTTTTAATAATAGACGCAAAAATTATTCGCATAATTTGGATTTGGGCTTTAAAATAAAATAAAATATTATGGACAGACTCTAATATCGTTTAAAGTACAATATTTATTTTACAAATAATCAGGTATACCGGTCTTATTAGAAATTCATACGCCTTTCGCGGTATATATTATTCGATTTTTAATCCTTTTTTCTGTAGTTCCATACTTACATATCAAAGAAAATAACATTTTATTTAATTATCGATAAAAAATAACTTTTTATCGTTGATTAAATAAGTAATTTTCAATTATTCAACAAAACACGCTACTTGTGCCCAACTACTCTGTATATATACTCAATCAAGTTGATATTTTCATTACGTGTATATTTGAATAAATAAATTGTATGTATGTCACTAGTACGAAATTCCCAAGAATATCGCAGCTTCCAAAATCTGATTTCCGTCGTGTCAAAATAGAACACGTCAATTTATGACGTACTGGCCAAAGCTCAACTATAGTTAATCATTTAGATCGTAATAAATTTGACGGTGAGACAAAGTAAAAAGTGTAGTAACCGATGATTCCCTTGACCAAGACCAAAATTACAATCGCGAACGATTGTTCGTTTAAGCCAATGAACTGGCACGATTATACACAGGAGAGTAGATTAAATATAGTCACCTTGATTTCTTTGAGGATAAGAATGAGCTCGTAGCGGGCGCAGAAGCAAGCGCTCTGTAGTATCGTCTCGACCTGGGGTCCGCCGGTCGCGTCCTGTGGATGCGCGTGATGGTGGGGCGTGTGGCCGAGTTGGTGTCCAGCTGCCGGAGGCGGGGGCGGATAGGAGGAGTGGGCCAGGGGCGTCTGGTGCTGATGATGGGGCGTCGTCGTGGCCGTGTGCGGATGATGATGGTGATGGGGCGTCGCGTGGACGTGGCCGTGATGATGGGGCCCAGGCGTACTGTACACGTTGTTCAGCAGATTGTTGTGGGACGCGAGGGCGTTGTCCTCGAGGTCGAGCACGTTCGCCAGTAGGGACTTGCTCGAGCGCTGGTGCAGCTCCAGATCGCCGTACGCCTTGCTCGTGCCTGTTGGGACACGCACATACACAAACGGACCGTTATGCATTCTACTCTTTCTCCCTCTTGCTTGCTGTATATATTTGGTGAAACTTTAATTTGATTTTACTTTTTGGAAATTGCACTCTGAAGCCAAGTGTGGCAATTTAAAAACTTTAGTGAGTTTCTTGTAAAGGCGTAATTCTCACGTCTGGAGAACTAGCAAAGAGTGTACGAGACAATTTAACTCTTAGCAAGATATATGCGTAGCTTTAAAAAGTATTGAAACAATTGTAATTTCTCAGGTAAAATTTGTTCCATTATATAAATCTAAGATAGAACAGCCTTCAATTCAATTATAACTAATACCGAATTATACGTATTTTTAAGAATAGTATTTCAATGTATAGATTATCCGGCAATGTATGCACTATCTTTTTATTTAAGTTTTGCACTGGAATACTTTAATCGTAAATCGTGTCTTTGTAATTTAAATTTACCGTTTTACATTCGACGTTCGAATTAGCATTTAGACAGAGTTTGTCACAAAAATCGTATAAAATGCAAATGTAGTATTGAGCCAATAAATTCTGATTTTTAAAGTTGATTCCACTTTAAATTAAGTATTACAAATACGAAAAAAGAACGTTTCCAAGCTACAATTCGTAATGCATAGGGCACCACGTTCTTAATCGAGTTTTCTGTTTCATTGAGTATAGAAAAGAATAATCTCACTTTTAATCGGAAGCTCCTTTTGTAAATAATATATATGCATCGTAAAAATTCAATTATCTAGTTGAAAAATGTTAGTTTGTTCATAAGATATATTAAATTACAAACGAATTATGAACGCTTTTAATTAAAATATAAATTTCTTCTACTTAATCGCAAAATAATTTTAATTACATTACGGTTAGTTTGGATAAAGTTTTAGTAAAATTACATCCATCAAAAAATTGGACTATAATTATTATACGATAAAGAGTTAAGTACTACTTTATATTATATCCTGTAAAAGGGGTTGTGAAATAATTAAGATATAAATTGTAATTCGATACAAATACAATATATAAGAAGTTAATCTATACGAACAATTAATATAAATGTTATATTTTCAGTGCGTCTAACTACGTATTACAAACAATGTAATTTTTTTTTGACTTCACATAATTATTTCATTAATAACAACCGATTCCTATCCAGGAGTTTCATCACTTACTGTGCATAAGCTAATAAGCTGAAAATTGTTTATGTTTTCAATAAAATTAATTTGATTTCACAAAGCGATTATCCACTCGAGCAAGTGCACAAAGGCCAAATGTATTTCACTGTAGTCAGGGATATTTTTTTCAAGAAAACTAACTCTTTCATCCCAATTGAGAATGTACTAAAGATTAAATACTGCTTTGATCTTCGAGCTTAAGCTATTGAGAGAAATTCGGAGAAAAGATATAGGGGTTTGGGCGGAGAAAATCTATCGGTCCTTTCATCGATCACGAACAGATGCGGGATGTGTTTTATACCCGTAGAAAGGTTATTCAGTGATTCGAGAAATCCATTAGACTTCCGTTCGTTTATCTCATTCACTGCCTTAAAAAGCCATTGCGATATGAAAGCCACAATCTTGATTCTCAGATATATTAACGGACTGGCTGTATAATCAGAGGCTAGTATCTTGAATCAATTCATTGTATCGTTATGTCTTTTCATCAATATCAAACGAAGACGAAGCGGTTTTCTTAGATGAGCATTCGGTAATGTTGGAGCTTAACTTGAAAGCTACTTTTTTGGGAAACTCATTCCCATAGCTTGAAAAACTTTTAAGATCGCGAATAATAAAGAACGTACCGTAAGTGAATTTTACAGAGAAATAATATTAGTTTAAGAATAGAACAATCCTCATTTATACATTGTGAGGACCTTATAATAAGTTTTCAATTGTTTGGGACATGTCCCTGAAAATAACTAAAACTTACGTTTATCAAATTACAAAAATGCAATCTCTGTTCGTTCAATACTTATTAATAAAGCTTACCAGTTACTGGAGAAGGTTTCTGAGACTTTTGCGTAGGTTCGTCATCATCGGGAATCGGCCTTGACATTCGCAATATGCAAGGCAGCCAATCTAGGAAGACGACTCTCACCTACAAGCAGAAAATAATCGAATTATTAAAAGAATCGTCTGGATTCTTATTGCAACAGCGGCGTTGCGTTACAATATTAAAAAAAAAAGGAAATCAATTTCAATTAGCAGTATATCGACATACCCAGTCGGACATCTCGTGGGTGTCGGAGTTACGATGGTGATAATTCAATATAAGAATTGTGCTGACCACACTGCTGGCCACCATGAACATTATACAATTGAAGTACGTCCCTTTAATCAAATTATATATTTAGTACACAGTTTACCCAATAGCTAAATGCTTGTTTAGTTTACGCGTACAAACATAATCAACTAAATATATTCTATTATAAAGATGTATGATTGTTATTAATATCGACTAATCATTCTCATTGTTTGAATGATTATCCGTATGATACTTTATACAAATAATTTAGATTTAATTTCGATTTCCGTTTGAAATTGAAGTATAATTATAACTTACAAGTTGAATTATAGCTTTATTGACGTTTATTTAATGAGTTGTTAACAAATTCTAATTGTTTTTCTTTCGTACTTTCTACAAAATTTTTAACATCTACTTTACAAATCATATAAGCGCATGAATCTCACTTTTGTTTTTCTCAAAGAATATTCATAAAAACAAAAGATATATGGTTTATTATAGAATAAAATAAATTTGTAGATATTTTCATTTAATACATAAAAAAAATTTGCAATAAAAAAAATGTAACCTTTTGTACTGAACACCCGTAAGGAAATATGTATCGATTAAATTAGAAGTACACCGATTAATTTTTCTTTATTTCAAAACTCCATCTATTTTAGAGATATCGCATTTTTTTTAAATAAAGTTTTTTGCACGCTAAAATGATAATATGATTTTCCTGAGTTAATTGTTTATTTCTGTCAGATCCGTGATTTTCTTTTTTTAGAAATTATACTTTAAACGTATTTCCTGTCCATTCCAATTTAGGAAAATACTAAATGAATAAGTAACACGAGGCCGGTTCAACGTGCTATAAATAATGTAACTTGATATATTTATAATCGCATGGATTTATGAGTATGTTAATTAGCTTGTCATCGCTACTTATTTATAGTATACCTAAAAGCGGTACGGCATCGGAGGTCGCAGGCATCGTTTCCGCCACCATATTAAGGAACACCGTGAGAGACAAAAGGATTGTTACTCCTGTAATGGACAATGATAACAACCATTATGAATCAATGATGGTACTGTGATATGAATAGGGAACGTGTAAATGTGCTAAGATTTATTATTCACCAAGAGAGAGTTTTTCGCCGGAATCCGGTGGCAATGTGAAGCCCAAAACGGCCATACTGGCGATCAAAACGCATGGCACGATGAGATTAAAGAAATAATAAAGCGTTCGCCTTCTTATTATAACGACGAACGTAATATCAATATACGGCTCCGGACAACAATTGTAATAAATTTCATTCCTCTTTCCAGGCACACCTGCAAGGATAATGGACTCTTATTTAGGATTTACTCGTGAGGGTTATAAGTAGCCTTTATTGTATTATATCATAAGCAGGAATTAGGTGATACTAAAAAATACATGTTCTAAAAGAGTTTGGTTTATAACCCCATAAAGTGGGTGGAACAAAAACATGAAAATTCACTATCTTTTAAGGACCCGAGGCAGTAAATAAAACAAGCGGTGAATGCTTAAAGAGACCGTCGCCCCTCAGAGGAACGATATCGGATAATGGAATCTTTACAGACTTGGATTACTCCGATTTCATTTCAGTCGAAAATAGTATGAGGTGAGCTTATACACAAAATGGTTAATTTAGATTATTCGATTTTCACTGGCAGTAGGTAGTTCTAATAATCTTTTAAAACGTAGTATTATCTGATTGAAAAAAAAACTTTCATGTCTGAATTTCTCCTTTCTTGCGGATAGGCAATAAAATGAAGTCAAATCTAAGTTTCTTTCTTTTTCGTGAGTTCTAATTCTCTACATTCCTTGATCTTTTCATTTAATAAAATATTGCAACAATAATAATAAAAATAGTAAACTAGTTATAAGCCAAACTTTTTAAAATGCTTTTTGAGCACCACTTTAGAAACAGATAAAATTTATATTAAAAAAATGTAATTTAACTTAATTTGACTTGTATCTTTGCTTAGAAATTAGACTTTAATATGTGTTACGAAAAACTTACTTTATTACATGTATTTTCGAAATGAATCTAAAAAGATTCATTCTGTCGTATAAAGTAAAACTCTTGACTTTCATTTAAATTGCATTATTCACACGTTTTGTTTTACTTTACACGACAGAGCACTACATTTTCAAATTTTGGATGTAACAATGAAAAATGGAGTAAGATAATTAAAAAACTAGATTTGTAACAGTAGCAACATTACCTAAGAGATCCCACTCGCCATTCGTAATAAAGCTGCTAATATCACCACCGGACTCGTCTTGTAGCTGGAGATCCAACTATAATGAAAATTCAAATTAAAAAAGAAATGCCGGTATTCAATTAGAAATGCAGCCTGACAAATCTATGAATAATTACAGCAGAATATCTGTCTTGTACATTTTTTAAAATTCGGCCCCCAATTATTTTTTATGAAATTTATCCCTTAGAAGATGTAGATATAAAAAGTAATTTTTCTTGATTATTTGTGCATTGGTTTATTGATTTTATTTATTTCAACGTTGATTGTTTCAAGAATAAATTTAAAAAAACCCTAGCATAAAATTGTAATATACTGGCTAGAAGCCGCTTAACGTTTCTACAGTGAAGTGAATAAATTTGAGAAACGAAGAAAATTTTGATATAAAAAATTGTACGATCGCTATATGTTTCACAAAATGATAACTAATTTATCCAAGTTTAAACAAATTGTAAAAGAAAAACGCACCTGAAAGCCGTCGTAGGTCCAGGAGCCGAACTTCATTTCGCAGCGCTGATCGTCGAATGGAAACCAGGTGATGTCGATCTTGCAGGTGCTCTTGAAAATGCCCGGCGGCACGTACAGACACGTGCCGTTCTCTTTGACCACGACGTTAGTCGGATATGTGCCGTCGAAGCCCTCATCGGCGCTGCGGCAGAGTAAAAACAACACCACACGTCAAACTATCTTACTGATTGGATATCCTTGATTGCGCGGCTTGTCCGTATAAATACGGAAGTGCTGAGAAAGGGGGAGCTTATGTGTCTAGGTGTGCGAGTGTGTGCACGAGAAGAGGGAAACCTAACTAACTGTGTTTATACGGCTGATTTAACACGGTACGTTGGTTCCGATTTTTACGGACGATATAACACTTTTTATTGGCCGCTGTTTCGCCAGCTTGATTTTTAATATACGTAAACAGGATTGCGTGCCATTTTTCACGATTGTATACGTGATTTCCGTTGCTCATTAAAAAAATGTTCGTTGATGTGCACTTTTAAGACTCTTTCTGTATCGACGAGTTTCAGTTTATATTTGGTGGAGGTGCAATGTTCTATTTTTTCGCAAGTTCCATTGGGAACGCAATTTTTTTTTCTTATATAGAATAGCGGAGAAAACGTGATGGTACTATAAAAATGTATATCCATAAGCAGTGTATGAAAAAAGACGCTTGCGAGCAGATATGTGTCTTGTAATATTCCGTGTACTGCATATTATAAGACAAACTTCCTTGCAACACAACGAAATTTTGATGGAATTTAGAAGATTGAACTTTTTCCGTAAGAGCTCCGCAAATTGATCTCCATTGTTCTTAATGCTGTTCTGCAGCATGTAGCCATCTTATGTGTACCCACTTATTTTAAGAGACTCAATATTAATTCTTTAATATCGCTGCATGTTGAAAATTATTCTTTGAGAGTATGAAACTTTTCTGACACACTCAGGCTTTTACTTTGATATTTTTCAAGATAAATTTTCTTTGCCCGTTATACGTGCGTCAGCAAGTAAATTTAATCATTTTTGATCTTTAACCTTTCAATAAATACAGAATATTCTATTGAAAGTATAATTAATTTATATCAAATTTGTATTTCATATATAAATTAATACACTTTATTATATTTATATCAATATAGTATATTAAAATTTTAAAATTGCAAATGTAATCGTTAAATGTGAAGGTCCTAAAAGTATTCTGAATTCTAATCCCAGAAATTCCAGGAAAGGTTCAGCGTACCGAAAAAAAACTATTTTTCATATTTGGAATTTACGATGAAAGGCGAAGAATTAAAATTTTCCAATTTATCATTCGTACATATTATGAAATTCAAACGTCTGCTAAAGAAAATCTTCCAACTTTCGTGAAATTGAATCTTACAAAAAAAAGAATTCGATAAATACAAGATACCGACACATTTTATTCTCCTGCTTACTGAGATGATATTTTCCTAGACTCGTACTGCTTTTCGGCTGTAAACAATCAAATTTCTCTACGCGATGGCGCACCAGGAGCCCTTATCGCCAGATAAAAATTGACTTTCATGTCTTCGAAGCAAATATTATTTTCCGCGCGCACACGGGAATTTCCGTCATCGAAGAAAGTAATGGGCTACCTCACAATTTTAACCGCGGAGAAATTCGCGCGCCACGCTAAGAATTAATCGCGCGCCGCCTGGCCCCGAGCTGCAGCGTCAAAACGAATAGCCGTGATTTGTAATAATAATCGTAAGAATACAATAAAGTCGTGAGCGTTATTAAAGCGTGGCGCGTTGTGGGCCAAGATAACCGTAAAGTCATTTAGAGTAGGGGTAGGGGACCACCAAGCGTCGTAATTAATCGAGGCCTCCACCCCGCGCAAGAAACTCTTTATTAAACTTTTCCAGACAATTAAGCGCGCACTTCTTTCTGCGGATGGTAAGTGATTTCTCTTACTCTCGTCCTCCCCCGCGCACTTTTTAAGTTACCCGTGACCCTCGCAGCCGCTCCTTTCCCCTTCTTATTCCCGAGGAAATCTACTTAAACTCGACTGCGAGGATATTTCCCTCGTCCCGTTTCCTTTGAGTTTTGTTTTGCGCGCCGCGGCGGTGGAAAGAGACGAGTCACGCAGCGCAAGCAGCGCCTGTTCGAGACAGCTCCGCGGAGCCAACTTTTCCTCTTCGTTCCTGCTCACCCTCCTTCTATACCTTTAGGCTGAGTCTACATTTGTGTGGCGAAGCGAACGTACCGCGCTTATATATATATATATATAGGGTTGAAGAGAGGGAGTTGCTACATTAGGGCGTGTGTGTGCGGAGCTTTTTTAAAAAAATTGTTTGTGCATCAGGCGAACGTTTTAATGAAGTTTCGCGGAAAAAATCCGAGTGAAAAAGGTTTGAGAATGTGCTTTGCGAGCTATTTTCTTAATTACGGTATGGAATCTTGGATGCGCCCGAGTCTGATATGATGTAAAATTTTCTTTTAAAGGGGGATGCTGACTGTAGAAGAACAAAATGCAATGGTTAGAGTGAAGGTACAAAACCAATTTCATTATTTAAAGGATAGAAAAATATTGAAAGTAAAAATATTCATCTCTTTACGGACAAGTCAAAAGAATTAGCTAAATCTCAGTGTCTTGCTGTATTTGTTTGTTTTTACTTCCACTGATTAAATTAGTCCAAGTGCCGTGCTAGTCAATACAAGAACTAATTAAAATTATCAATACGATAAAAAGATTAGTTCTATATACATATATATTTAGAGAATAATACGACATTATAAATAAAAACTTAATCCTTTTGCTTGTTAAATATATTTTTTGTATTAAGTAAAAAGTATTCATTTGATCTGCAATGCTAACTTTCTTATAACTACACAACTGTCTCTTCTCAAAAAGGTTGGCAACTACATATTTCTCTTGTTTTTAATGATTCTACAAAGAAATGTTTCTGTCAGCTTTTTATTTTAACTCGTCCATTTTAAAATATGTATAATTATTTATTTCCTTGACTCACTTCTACATATTCCGTATTAATTAGATCAAATTTGTAATGAGATTTCTTTTAAAAATGATATATATAAGATATGCTCTAATTTTGTCAGTATATCAATACAAGTATAGCGATACTTTAGCTTTCATTAAAGATAAAAAATGTAATATTAATCTTAAATTAATAATCGTCTTCAGAAACTAGTATTATTTGAAATATTTTTCTGTAAACATCTTATTTTATGTGTAATCGACGTAAATGATTTCCAACTCCTTTAAAAATTTCCAATAATAAAGCACATCGTCACAACGCTCTTTCTTCGTACACATATTAAAATAGGTTTTTCGCTTCGCGAGGGTTTACTCAAATGACAAATCTCACCTTTCCTCCATACACGCATATCAGTTTGTTTACAACAATCGACATTGTGGATGCGGCTTTAGCAACATCCCCTTGCGCCCACTTTCTTTGTGCGCTTCCTAGGGTATGCGGTATAGATATACACAAGTCAAAGAGAGAGAGAGATTGTAAGAGCACCCGTGTGCAGGCGAAGAGAGAGAAAGAAGTACGCGAGGGGCGAGGGCGCGCATGTGAAAATTTTTGCAGGGCGCGCTAAAATTCGTCATTGGAAAGTCGGCGCACGTCTAAGCGGCATTTCGTCGGCGGCAGCAGCAGCAGCCGCGCCATTGCGGCCCACGACGATATGCTGCACTGCGCTATTCCCCTTTATTATACGTACATATCCCGTAGACCTGCACACGCGTCTGCTGCTGTCGAGTGTAAAACAATTTCACGCATCGACTGAAAGAGGAGTGTGCGCTGCTGCTGCTCCTATATGATATCGTATACAATGGAGTTTAGCGCTCCGAGACGACAAAGGAGTTCGAACTCATAATACCTTTCTCTTGCTTTTCTATTTTCTTTTTTTTCACCGCGCTTCTCTCATCTCCTTTAAGATTCATATAATGTTCTATTGCGATGATTCTTTTTTATACGCTTTAGTTTCAATTTTGCCTTTGCAAGCGCTAGGGGAGGCTGGAAAACGCTTTTTTTTCCAAATGCTTCCTTTTTTTTGTTCGACGAGGCGACCCGTTACGAATTTAACATGCGTGTACTGTATAAGTGACGTACTTTTTATGGAGTTGACAAGAAAAATGTCTTTAGTTATAAATTTGAAATCATTAATTTTTCCAGCTCTTGTACCGGAAAAACTTTACTTTAAGACGCCACAAGACGAAATAAGTTCTAAAATAACAGACTCATGTTGTAATAATTAATTGACAATTCGTAAAACATATATTTTCTTGAATTTATACGAGAATATTTGATTCTACCCGCTAAATCTCGTCTAGCTGCGGAACGAAAGTTTTCTAATTAAGCTTAATTGCTTACATACAAAATATAGCATTAAAATGAGTAATGCATTCCGAGAGAACTGAAGTATCATTGTGTCGGTATAGCGGCATAAAATGTGTATAAACACTCTAAAAAAGCGTTCGAGTTCACTTCATCCGAGTGAAAGGGAATCAAAATTTCCACGCCACGCATAATCAAAGCAATCGTAAATTAAGAAGATACGATTATTTTAAAGTTATACAAATTTGACTCATAAAAATTGATGACGACGACGACGAAGAAGGTAATAATGTAACGTCAAACTCTTTTTATTAGTACGCGGTTATGGAGCGTTAAAAGATATGAATTACGCATAAAGTTTAACTTCTTACACCGCGGAAGGCTTAAAAAAGTAGTTAAAGTTTGATAAAAAAAACGGAGGTGGGAAAAAGGTGCATTAGTATTTATGGATTCGTCTGAACAAATCGGGATTTGACTACTTAAAAGAATACACGATTCTACGTAAATAGATGCTTAAATCCGTTGTATTTATTTTAAGAAATGTTGATATTTCGGCCTGTTACAGCTGGATATTACTACTGTTTTACTAACGTCATGAAAAAAAAATAAATAAAATTACATTTTGAGTTTGCTATTATCTATGCAGCCACAATAAACAAGTTTAGTATACCTATATTGACTCATATAATATAAAAGATTTAAGTCAAAAATATTTAATAAATTTATTTAAAACCTATCAAAATTTTCTACAAATTGCTGCAAAAATGTCTAGTCTCTATTATCATTTCTTTTCTTTTTACACACTTGCAGGTACTTTAAAAACTGCTGTTCATTCACGAAGAATCTTTGAAAATTAATCGGACACGCACATCTATACAATATTGCCCATCGGTTATACATCGCTAAAACTTATATACAAATCCCTCGCACAGCATTCTCATAAATCAGAAGACATAATCTTTTCCCGACTAAAAGTCATTGCGCACTCAAAACAAGCCGTAAAGATTTTTACAAGCTTCTCGACATACGCGCCGCGCAGCACTGATTACGGCCATTAGCGTAAAAATCCTCGCCGCCGCATCAGAGATTATTCGTAATCTATAAAAATTATAAAACCGTTCGGGCACTGATTTCCCACACAAATGCGTATAAACCGCTTAAACTACAGCAAAGAGAGAGAGAAAGAGAAAGAGAGAGGGAGAGAGTCTATCTTCATTTTCATTTTATGCATCCTCAAACAATCAGCTTACACACGCAAAACGATTAAAATGCTCGGGGTATATATAATAGATTTTCCTTTAGTGCCCCGACAAGAGCTCGGCGCGTAAAAGCAATTCAAAACCATCAATTCGTCGTTAAAGTAAGAAATATATACACACGGAATGTCTCCCTTATTCCGCCTGCACCTCCAGTTGCCAAAAAGAAAGAAGAAGTAGAAGAAGAAAAAAAAAGACAAACGGCAGAGTAAACCGAAGCGCGCACGCAGACAAAAGGAAAGAAGAGGGTGTGTGTATGTAGTGTGTATAGATAAAAAACACAAACGAGGAGTCTCTCTCTCTCTCTCTCTATCTCTTTCTTTCCCTCGCTCTTCCACTTCTCGTTCGAATAAATAAGGCACTAAATTTCAAGGCGAATAATTACAAGTGCAGTAAAGTGCTCGCGGGGAGCACATTATTGCGCTTCGATTCGTCGTAAATACGACGGGAGAGCTACTGCTACTGCTGTTGGCCAAAAAAAACGACGGCGAGCAAAGTATAGAAAGAGAGAGAGAGAGCGGAGCCAACATCGGAGAGAAAGAGAAGAGAATTATCAGGGAGACGTGTTCATTCATCTTTAAATTTACAACTATTCGCGGGCGTTGATAATGGCCGCCGTAGCTATATGTATATATACACTGTGTGTGCTGTATACCGACGTCTCTTTGAGTGTATACGTATATATATATATATATATATATAGAGTGTGGCTTACAGCTGAGAGAGAGAGAGAGAAGGGCAAAGCAGTCTCCACGGGGCTGAGCGGGCACATTTGCGACTTTGCATAGAAACCGCCTTAATTAATGGCGTCCCGCGAGTGCCACCCCTGGTAATGCGCGCGAAAGAGAGAGAGAGGGAGAGCGAGAGAGCGAACGAGTCACCTCGAAATCAGGCCAGCAGCAGCGCAGAGCGAAGAAGAACTCGTAGGGAGGGGGGGGGGAGTGGGGGAGGACTCGCAACTTTTAAAAAGCTCCGAAGAATTTTAAGCCACTCTCTTTTCTGCCAACCTTCCAGCTCTCTCTCTCTCTCTCTCTCTCTCTCTCTCTCTCTCTCTCTCTCGCTCTCTCCTCTATTAAATCACTCCCTCTCCCCTTACGCTATAGCCGAGAAGCAGGAGCAGTACCACTCCGTCGCCGCCACCGCCGAGGCTTTGCGTAGTTAAGCGTATACAGATCGGTAGGGTGTGGAGGGAAAATCCGCGGGAAGCGAAATTAAGGACTCGTATACCTAGCGCAATTCCCAGCAGTATTTTCCTCTACTACTGGTCGGGGCGTTTTCGCTTACTATATCCGTTCTCTCTCTCTCTCTCTCTCTCTCAAACTGTCTCTCTCTTTGTCATTTCAAACCCCTCACAATCACACGTATCGTATTTTCGAGATCTTCGTGTGGGGTTTTTTTTCCACGCGTATTACGAGCGTAGGGAACACACGGACGCGTACACGCACACACACACACGTGTTTATACACAGTCGCTTCCATTATCATAGTACGAAATCATTTTGCACCAAGCACTCGTATGCAGCTCTCTCCGAGGCGTATATACGCGTGTATGTGTGCACGCGAGGAAAATATTTCCTCTTTTCTTTTTTTTTTCTTTTTTTTTGCTCGCGCATATATGAAACACGTGCAGAGGCGAGCGTATAGCGGTACAAGCGCTGCGCCAGCGTGTATATTATACGTATATACACGTTACACATTTGCTGGCAACTCGTATAGCCGGAGAACATTTTTACGCTCCTGAATTCTGTACTCCGCGATATATACGCATATATTCCGGCTTCCTTTTCATTCCCCCATTCTTTTTTAGTTTTTTATCTATTCTCTCTCTCTCTCTCTCTCTCTTTCTCTCTCTCTCTTTCTCTCTCTCTCTCTGTCTCGGTGTCTTCCCACTCCTCCTCCTTTTGGCGTATATACGCGTACTATGTGTGTGTGTGTACAAAAATCCAAACTCTCGGGAATCCGCGTCATATCGTAAAACAAACAAGCGGGATATAACAATAAAGGAGAGAGAGAGAGAGATGGGGGGAGAGGGATATTAAAAAAAAAAGAGAAAAGAGCGGAGCGAGTAGATATAGGGAAGCAGAGAGCTTGGCGTGGACGTGCCGTCGCCGCCGGTATCTCGGCTTGCGTAAGTCTGAATGGGCGACTTCTCCCCTTCTGTCTCTCTTTCTCCCCCCCCCCTAGTCCGCAAGCTCTCTTTCACATACGTACATATATATGTATATATATATATATATACATATATAGATCCTTATATACACATGCCAGTAGAGCAGCTCCGTCGAAATTCCCCAAATTTCCGGCGCTCGAGCCAAAATCCGCGCGGATTATCGCTCTTTCCGCGAATGACGACGTTATATCCATCGGATATATGCGAGCGCGCGCGGCCACCGAGGGACGACGATGCTGAGCAACGGGGAAAAACCGAGAGCCGAGAGAGGAAGGAAAAAGAGTGGAATTGAGACAGAGAGAGAGAGAGAGAGAGATTATGTCTCCGACTGGCGGCAGCACAGCTGCGATCGATCGACCGTTTTCTCTCTGGTTCATTCGGGCGTCTCTCTGTGCTCCAGCTCTCCTCTGTCTACATACCTATATACATGGCATCTACAGCGAGGAAGTAAAGGAGAGAGAGAGAGGGAGTGGACGAGTGGGCGAGTGTGCGGAGGTTGCGGCGAAATGTGATTCTGAATGGGAGATATCCGGAGAGGGATAGTTTCGTATGTGCGGGGCGCCGCGCCCTGCAGCTCTCTCCTCGATATAGTCCTCTCTCTTTTTCCGACCGCTTTCGACTACTTCACAGTAGGTTATATATATATATCCCTTGCACTGGCCCCCAGGTTTCGCTACTATGCTGCAGCGGCCGCAAACTTTCTTTTCGAATCTTGAATTTCAAACGCGCGCCGTCGCGTCTTTCTCTCTTACATGTGTTACCACGGAGGACCATACGGCGAAGGTTGCAGCTGTAGGGGGATAAGTTTTGTCGTAGAAGCGCGGCGCGCGATCCCGGCGAAAAATTGGATCCGTGTAAAATAACTTTTGAAATTTCTCAAAGATTTGATTGATTGATTTGATTTCGCCTGGGGAGGGAGAGCTGGCGACAAGCATAGGACGAGGTGGAGGAGTTCGAGGAGGAAACTTGGTGTGTGTGTGTGCGCTGCTCACCACCTTATACGCGCTTCGAAATGAGGTTCTTGGGTAACGCGAAATTGCGCCACTGCGGCCGTACCCTTAGACTTGAGCGCGAATCGCGCGGCCTATGGCTTCCAAAGTTACATATTGAACTCTCTCTCTCTCTCTCTCTCTCTCTCTCTCTCTCTCTCTCTCACCCCAGCTTCTGTTCGTTCTTTTGATGTTTGCTACATGCGAAATATTATATTCATGGTATATATTCGTGACTGAAACTTCCTATATTGGTTTCAGCGCTGTGCAGTCACTGGCTTGGGATTTCTTTATTCTTGCGTGTGCAGTTTGTCATTTTGAGAACGTTGGAAACTATAGACAAATGTAATTACAGCTGTATTAAGACTAAAAGTTACTGCGTATTGCGATTCGCGCGTGCGATTTAATAACAAATGAGTATATACTTTGTTGTGCTACAGACGGTGTACTTTTAAAAGTACACAATCTATAATAATAAATTATTTAATGCATTAATTCGCGGAAAAGATATTTCAATTTTATGATTTAACGTAAAGTATGATATTTAACGGTATTATTATTAGATTGCATTTATTTTAATGCACAGATTATGCAGGTATGTTCTATCCAATTGTTAATAAAAATAGCTATGACACTTGATTTAAAAGCATTATATGCAGCTCTTTTATTTCTAAATTCTAAAAGCTTACTTACAAAATTGAAATACCTTTGACTCACTCGCAATAAAAAAAAGTTGAATTTAACTTGAAAAAGTGACAACAAAATTTGATGCTTTCAATTTTTTTCAAATATACGATACTGCGACGGAAGCTCCGTATATCGAAAATAATCTGGGTTTAAATATCATAAAATTTTTATAAGTCACAGTGTACATAAACAACAAACAAATTTTATTATCTTAAAAATATATTCGGCAGACTACCGAAAAACTGACAGCTTTCCCAGAATTACTTTTTTAATCTAGAGCTTCGCTATAAATATTTGACGACAATATATACAAAAATTAAAAGCTCGAGAAGAAAATAGCACAAGTTTACTAGTATAACTGCATACGATGTAAAATATTTAATACAATAATCTTAACAGCCCTTTTTCTGTGACTTTATTAAGGAAGAAAAATTATTAAACTAAATTAAATTCATTTAAATACAGTTTACAAAGCTTCTCGTATGTACCATAGATTAAAATTTCTGCAAAAAGAAATATGTATTCACTTGTTGTGCACTAAAGTAAATACGATGTAACGATAAAGTTATAAGAAAACATCATATTCGCTATATCAGTATTCAATATCCGAAAAAGTCGCATAACTCGGAACATATTTGATAACGAATGAATACAGTTTCTTACGTTTATTGTTGGGATTCAAGTTTGTTTGGTTTCATATCGAAGTAGTATGTCATGATCGAACTATATAAATCTTTTGTTTTGATCTATCAGCTTTCATATAAAAATTCAATATTCTATTCATGGAAAACATAAAAGGCGCATTTGAATAATTTTTCGGTACCAGCTTAGGCGCTGCACCGTAAAAAAGAAGTAACCGCGAAGTAAAAATAATCCTTATCCATCGCCTATACATAAGATATCGTAATCCAATTAAATGCTTGAGTTAAAAAAAATGTTCTATATATTCTATGCGGTTGAATAAAGAGTCATTCGTTAGCAGAATTTAATAGCAGCGCTGTCATACCGAACCCGCTAACCAGCAATTGAAAGCCACTAAAACTTTTTCAATTTCAAAGCTAATAAAAAAAGGAGCCGAGAGAGAAAGAGCTGAGAGAAGCGAGAGTATATACCGATGAAGAAAAAATCCCACAATAAAATTTCGCCGGTGTGTGTGTGTGTGTGTGTGTGTGTATAGCGCCATCAAAACACTGGACCCAGCATGCAAAAAAAAACTTGCTTCCACTACTATACTCCCATCAAAGTCCATCAAGCCAGGAATAATTAATCACCGCCTGAATGATCATCGGGATTCCCAGTTTCTCGAAAAAAAAAAGAGAGTTACTCGCAGAGAGAACGAGAGAGAGTGAGTGAGCGAGTGAGCGCAAGGGAAAATCCAGGCAGGAATAAAAAGGAAAACAACCGACGGAAATTCGTGGCCCCGATTTTCGCTCTGCACGGGGGGTTACCCCAAATTCGATAACAGAGCGAGAGGAGAGAGAGAGAGAGAGAGAGAGAGAGAGAGAGATGCATAGCGTGCGCCGGCGAATCTTGGTGAATCGATTCTGGGTCACCCCGAAATTTCTGCGTTGTATATATATATGCGAGAGATCCGTCTATTCGCCCTACCCCCCGAAATTTACGGATTCCTTTTCCCTGCAACACGCGCGCATATATACCGTATATATTCTATACGCGAGGATAGAGATCATTCCATTCGACCGGAGCGCAACAATTAAATTGAAAGTCCAGAGAGCGCGAAAGTTCCTCGTCGTCGTATAGTCGTGCAGGTCCTCGTTCACGGATATATATACCTTTTAAACTGCAGCCAACCGCATGGCTTTCGAAATTTCGCCGAGGCGAAATTACGCTCAAAAATTCCCTCGCAGCAGCAGCAGCAGCAGCTCCAGTCCCCTATAGCACACTGCACACATAAGATGTGTACGGCTGCTGCCCTTTTTCATGGAAACTTATGCGAGTGTGCGAATGTGTGTGTGTATAGAGAGAGAGAGAGAGAGAGAGAGAGAGAGAGGATGGAGAAGGATGAGGACGAGTGTACGCGGCGTGTGCCACTGCACATCGGAGTAGCGGCAACGGCGGCGGCGGCGGTAGCACAGCTAGCACTGGATTGGTTGGAAGTCGGCCAGTTGGCCGCAACCCAATCCGTTATTTCATTCTTTTTGAATCCGACGTCGCGTCCTCCTCCTCCTTCTCCTCCTCCTCCTCCACCACCCTTTTTGCCGCCCGCTATGTGCCACGGCCTCCTTCGGTCTTTTCTTTATTTCTCTCTCTCTCTCTCTCTCTCTCTCTCTGGTTCTCCCTCTTTCAACGTTCTCCATTTTCACTCGCTCGTTCTCCTTTCCCGAATGTCTTGGACTCTCGCGAACTTTTCTTTCTCGATTTCTCGCCGCGTGCTTTGGCCTTCTCTCTCTCCTTTGAGAGGAAACACACCCACACGCTCACACGTAAATATGTATATATACATATAGCCAATAGCAGGAAAAGGAGAGTCGGGACTTCCGATCGTTCCAAATCACGTTTTTCTTTTACTCCCATCCTCTCTCTCTCTCTCTCTCTCTCTCTCTCTCTCTCTCTCTCTCTTTTCGTATGATAAAAGAAAGGAGAAAAAAAAACAAAGAGATTTTAAAAGTTTATCTTTGAAGTTGGACAAGAAGAAGCGGTGCAGATGGGTCCCGTGTAGCGCATCGCCGATCGGGGCACCGCTGGAGATTTTACTTGGCGCGCGCGCGATGCCCCTCGTCTATATATATAGACGAGTATATATATATGTACCCCCCGAACTTTGCCCCAGCTAAATTGTCAATTTTGGATGCGTCGATGTAGGCATTTGTCTTCGTTCCGGTACTGGCGCGTTGCGACGCGACGCCGTATCTAACCTACAACGGCACTCCTATATACAGTCTCTTTCTTTTATCGCGATTCCAACCGAAATGGATCGTTCTCTATTGGCCTTTATTTATGGGATTAGATCGGGGATGCGCTAAGAAATTACCAACTGTCGCGAAGGAGCACATCGCGATGCGTCTCGACTTAAAAAACGATTACCAATAAGATTTAGTGGACCAAATAATTAAAATACAACTTGTATACGTGATACGGCTAAAAAAGTGTATACAAAAGTTTAGTTCGTAGTTTGCGGATATCTCGAAGCTGTATCTTACGGTACATTATGAAATCCATTTCGTCGCGTGAGCTCGTCCGCTTTATTCCCTGTTCATAACCGTCTGCAAATATTTACGTGTACCCACTCAGCGGCTAATTGAAAGTACTTATTATATATAATTTATAGATTAATATAAAAGCAGCTTTGCGAACCTTGAAGTTTCGGAAACATAAATTATGTCGCGATGCAAACAACATGGATGGCACACGCTTTATATGCCATCAGAGCGAATAAAATTACCGAGAGCTAGTTGCGTCCTCAAAAACTACGTCGCTATATACCATTTCGCTTATACGTATAAAACACGTGAACTTTCCGAGTAGTCTGCAGCAGCTTTTTAAAATTAACGAATTTTCGCCTCACCCAGCAAAAGACTACTTGATAGCCGGCTATAGCGTTCATATTTCATCGTGAACTTGTCGAAGAGCCGCCGCCGCACGCGCTCTGTTACACGTCCCTTTTTTTCGCCGTGCGCGAGTTATAAAACAAATTTTAAAATCCCCCCCGTAGATCCCTATTGCCCGCGCTAGTCGACCGAGCGAACTCCACCCCCGTAACATATACATCGAGTGACTCTGCACAAGTCTTGCTAAACTTTGTCCCGAAAAAGCTTTTCCTCAAGCATTCGTTTAAAATCCATAAAACTAATTCCCCCCTTGCTCGCAATGCTCGCTGATATACATATATCTTGGGCGTACATGTCTCGAAAGAGACAAATGGATCGACAAAGAGTTCGAGTCTACGAGAAAAGTAGTGTAATACGTACGGGGCGGACGTGTTGCAAGCTCACCGGTTTTTTGTTTTTATCCTCTTCCTCTCTTTCCCTTCTCGTCCTATACAACTTCTACGCGAGCAAACGCGCGCGCGAGCGACCCTTTTTCGTGACTTTGAAATCTAATCTAATACGAGAGAATTGAGGAAAGAGGGAAGAGCGAGTGCGGCATCAACTCTTCTCTACTCTTCAGCTCGTGGATCACACGCCTTTTCTTACTTTCTCTCTGTGTGTGTGTATTTGTGAGTGCAGTTCTTTTTTTTTCGTCGCTGTTCTCGGGGGAGCTCGAAAAGGATATATATATCGCGTAAATGCTCGAGCGCGCACACACAAACGTATATATGTATATATATATATATATATCGGGGAGTTCAAAGTCTTGGGAATCTAATTTTTTTCCTGCTACTCCAACGCTCCTTTGTGCCCCGTTGCTTGTGTGGAACACTTTGTGGAGAGGAAGTTTGTCTTACTTTTTCCGTATAGGAGCCGTTCCGGAAGAGACGGAATGGAACTCGATTATTATCAATTAAGTCGAGATGACGTATATTACGGTCCTTTGTTAGCGCCTTATGCGTCGATAAAACTGGATGAGATTTATTGAAATCGCGCAGGATATACGCGATCAATAGCAAATCATCGGGAAATTGAATCAATCATAAAAATTAATTAAATTATTACATTGCATATTTGATCCCCCGTGATTCGGCGCTTCAACAGATATATTCGTTTCCGAGAATTATTATTTGTTAACATAATTATATCTAATGCAATGTTACGATGAATTGATTAGCAAAATTTAGAATTGCGCGAAAGGAATGTCGGAATGTCTATATGAAAGTGGTTGATTTGCAGTAGTCCATTTCCACGAAATTGAATAGCTGGAAAAAGACAAAATAAAGGGAACAAGTATGGACCACTAATATAACATTACTTCGTAGAAAACCGTACATGTATCTGTTATGTTTGCGCTTGCTGATCGGACGAATTTATAAATTTTCCAGCGAATCGGCAATTGAATTTTGGCGAAGCCGAGCCTTTTTAATATTCGCGACAACGAGCTGCGAACACAGTGCTAAACAATCGAATCGTTGTAAAAGTTTATTATTACCCACGGTTTATCGAATACGATAAACTCCGTTTCTTTGAATCGTCAACAAATACGAATGTACTTTGAATGTCAACATTGCTAAGAATAGAAAAATCACGCATACCGATTCGTGAGATATGGAAGTAAACTGCACCGATCCCTAAACAATTGCTTCTAAACGGGACGCGAACGATCTTCGAGCTCGAATTACCGCATTGCAGGAGACGCCCGATCTCCGCATCGCGAAACTCCCGCGCGCGCACGCGAGCGCCCCCGCTTTTCAGAAACAGATTACGATCGGGCGGCCACGTCGCCTCGTCGACGTTTCCTATAAACGTCACATCAACAAGACGAAGGGGGTCACAGTTTTCGGTTAAACAATGCCACCGGCGTACCACCGAAGCAGCAGCAGCAGCCTTCGACCCAGTATCCTCGAGAGTCGCGGCGGTCGTCTCTCTCTCTCTCTACGTGTGCAGCTGAATTCGGTGCCGCAGGCCTGCAAAAGACGACTCTCTAACTCGTGCGCGCCGATCCATCCCGCCAAACTGTATATAATAAGAGTGAGGCAACGCAGGCAGCAGAAGCAGCAGCCCCATTGTGCGCCGCGCGGAGCAGCACGCGAATTAATCACGGAGAGACCTCTCGACACACGCCTGTCCAAGTTTCCTCGGCCTATCCTGTATAATACAGAGATATAGTGGGAAGGGGTTGGGGGGAGGGGGGGGGATGGAGAGATGCGCGATATATAACGAGGCGATTTTCAATAATACTCCGCGCACCCGGGCGTCATTTATTTACGTCCCGTGGACTTTCCGCGCTGTCGAGCGCACTTCGCCCCCCTCCCCCCTACCGATGATCCACTTATCCTAGGCCTGTCATCGCGAGCCAAGGGTATACCTCTCTCTCTCTCCTTGTCCCTCCCCCCACTTTTCCTCCTTGCCGAACCGTCGTCAACAACTTCCCAAATTCCTCGGGGCGCAGATCCTGCGCTCGAGATTCGACGTGCACTCATCTATATATATATGTATATATGGATATATATATATATATATATATATATATGTATTTACGTACACATATAGATAGATACATGTAAAGCTAGCCTGTCTACCAGCTCTCCGTCTCTGTCTCTTTCTCTCTCTCTCTCT